>JACEFZ010006379.1:0-70532 GCA_014155875.1 Cepaea nemoralis | reverse complement strand
AAAAAAACCAAAAGGGGTTGAATTTCTTTTTTTTTCTTTTAATTCTTTTTTAAAAAAAAAAAGGCGTTGTCTTCAGGCTTCCAGTTATGATTCGCATTCCTTGATTTTGGACTCTACTTATTTTGTTAAAGTTTGACTTAGCTGCTGTTGCCCAAGCTGCAATGCCATATTCCAGTACTGGCCTCACCCGTCCAGTTATATAACGTCTTGAGAACTTTCTCATCTGCTCCCCACGTTGTACCAGCAAGCTTTTTCATGATTGCCATTCTTTGCCTTGCTCTTGTTTCGATTTTTCTCAACCTGTGTCTTCCATGTCAGGCGACGATCAAAGGTGACTTCTAGATAGTTTGGATTTTCTTCATGGCGCAATATTTTCCATTCAATACCAGCTTAGGTTGCTGAGTTTTATTTGAGAGGGAGAACACTGTGCATGTTGTTTTCTCCTCACTTATCTTCACTAGCCATGATTTTGACCAGTCCTCTAGCGCTAATAGGGCTTGCTGTATTCTGCTGTTAGCTGTACTAATATATTCTTCAGATGTCCATATGGCTAGGTCATCTGCAAAAGATGATGTGTGTACTCTGGCTGGAAAATTTTCCGTGATGTCGTTTATATATGCTAGGAATAATGTTGGTGAAAGAACTCCTCCTTGGGGGACACCTTGCTCCAACAGCATCATTTTGCTGGTTTGTCCTTGTACTTTTGTCCTGGCAGTTCTGTTCTCAAGGTAGTGGCTGATCCATTTGTACATTTTCCCACAAACATGCATTTTTTGCAGTTTTACTTTCAGTCCTTCCTTCCATACTTTATCAAATGCTTTTTCTAAATATATCCAGACCGCTAGTGTGTGCTTTTTCTCTTGGAAGGCATCCTCTATTTCCTGAGCTATATAGGTTATTTGATCTTCAGTGGATCTGTACTTTCTGAATCCTGCTTGGTGAGGTGTTAAGAGTTGGTTTTCTTCCAGATGCCATGTTAGCCTGCCATTGATAATGCGTTCCATTAATTTTCCTACACAGCTAAGAAGACTGATAGGTCGATAGCCATTTGGTTCTTCCAGGTCTTTTCCTTTCTTTGGGACTGGTATTAGTATAGCTTCCTTCCATGCCTGTGGGGACTATTCCCCTCTTCCAGCTGTAATTTAGGACTGCTAGTAGTTTCTTTTTTGCCTTAGTGCCTAGTCCTATTAGCATTTCATTTGTGATTCCATCCTTTCCTGGAGATGTCTTCTTTTTTAGGGTATTCATTGCCTGTTCCATTTCTTCCATTGTTAGATTTGCCATCATATATTCTGCTGCTGTCTCTGTATATCTATGATGTATCTGTTTATCTTTGATTGCTTTCTTCTGTTCGGCTGTAATATCAATGTGGTTTGCACTGGCATAGTGTTCCATTAGTGCATTTGCAGCCTTTTTTCCTGTAAGCAAGGCATTTCCTTGTTTAATTGTTATTTGTTTGTTTCTGGGTCCTTCATTGTTCATGGCTTTCACTAGTTTCCATAGTTTGTTTCCATCCCTGTCAAAATTCAGGTTTTCTGTTTTTTTCCTCCAACAATCTCTAGTTGTTTGATTTACTGTTCTTTTATATTTTGCTGAGATGGCTTTGAGAGAGATGTTCGCTTCAGTTGTTTGTTCTCTCTCTGCGGTCTTCCTAGCATCTTCAACTTTGTCCCTCCAAAATTTGTAGTTCCTCAGTCCAGTATGGTTTGTAATTTTTCCTCGCTCCTCTTGGAATAGACTCAGTGGCCGCCTGTATTATTGCTCTGTTTAGACTTTCCACCATTTGCTTCATGTTGCCATATCGTGTATTTATGTTTTCACAATATTTGTCTGTTAGTATGGCAAATCTGTCCCAATCTGCTCGTTTGTAATTCCAGCGGGGCAAAGGCTTTTGCTCCTGTGGAACATACTCCATATTTATTACAAGCTTGATTGGTCTGTGGTCACTACCTGCTAATTGGTCAAGCACATGGCGGTCGATTTTGTGGAGGATGTCTCCTGTGCAGAAAGCTAAGTCTGGAGTAGAAGTGGTAATCCATCTTCTGGAGTAGAAGCTCGGTGTGTCATCCGCTTTGTTTAGTAGATGGAGATTTGAGTCTCAGTCCTCCAATTCATCTCCTCTTTTGTCAGTATCTGGGTATCCCCATCTTTCTGAACGGCTATTTTAAAGTCTCCGACAATAATGCAGTTTGTGTCAGTTATTTTCATGTTTGAGAGTGTAAGGTCCTTATCTGCTGGGCTATACAGATTGTAAATTCTTGTTTTCACGTCCTTTATCATTATATCAACACCTAGCTGTAGCATTTCATTTTGTAGGTCAGTATCGTTTGTTTCTGTATCTGACCTTGTTACAGCGTTGGCCATATGTGTATGTTTCCAGGCTCTTATGTTGTCGTCTGTACATTCTTTCAATGAATCTAGGCATCCTAAAATGAGATCCGTGCATGGATCTTGCAGGATTGCGTAAGTAAATGTGCCGGTAAGGAACGGGGTATTGATATGCGCTTTTGCCAGTGGATATTTCTCAATGGTTCCAGAGAAAGTACGACATTTGACAAATTCACCCGTATAATCTTCTGGTCTAACAAGTTCTCTCCTTAAACACAGTAGAGTGCTTCCGCTATCAATTAAACATTGGCATGGTTGATCATTGACCAGTGCATCGTACAACATAAGTTTACCTCTGGAGGCACACGCTGCGTTAGCATCTTCATTTGAACATGGTATTATGTGCCCACATTCCAATTTACCATCCGCATGAAACTGATGGCATACGTTACATTTCTTAAAGTCTAAAATATCTGTTACTAATGCTACACTCTGACATTCACTCGTCACAAGTTCCGGATCAATGTCACTCTCATCGTCTGATGATGTATCGATGAGTGCTGCATTATTTGCCTTCATCCAATGTCTACCAATACATTTATTACTATAGTGGCCATAACTGGAACAAAAGTAACATTTAACAGCACGTTTAAATGATGATATTCTGCTTTCTTGCTCCTTTAACACTGCTTCTAAGTGTGACGGATATGCGGGGCTCTTATCACACATCGAGTAAGCCGGATGAAAAATACTGCAATAGTTACATCGAGGTGGTTTCTGATATGTTTTGTCATTCTTACGGTAATCTTTCTGGTTGTAAGATCTATCAGGAACTTTGTTTGCAAAAGCAGTAATTTCTGTGTCATGTGATGTAGATTTAAATATGTCCCGATTAGATGAAAAATATGCTGACCCCCGTTTCTCTAATTGCTGAATGGACTCAATATCTGACTGTTGTAAAAACTTCGCAAAAGGGGTAGGAACGGTAGATATCACCTTGTCCATTACCATAAGATCTTCTAATGTTTCATAGTTGTTACCTACTTTAGCAGCTCTAGTCCACTTTTTAAATGTGCTCTGCACGTTAGAGATGTAGTCTAAGAAGGTTTCAGTTGCTTTTGGCTTAATTTGGGAGAATTGAATTTGGTACCCAGTAGCGTCTAAAAGAAAGTGTTGCATTATCCTATCGTGTATGTACTGATAATTGTTCCTTAGCTCTGTAGGTATGGATTCTATTACTTTTAACGGCTCCCCACTGAGGTTCCTCATGTAGATCATAGCCCAGTCATCCAAAGGTATTTTCTGCGTCTTTAGTTGGAATTCTATGTTCTCAGTCCATGCGCTAATTGAATCCCCTACACTGTATGGTTTGATAAGGCCCTTATATTTACTAAATTTGTTCTGTTCTTCTTGGCTCTTTTGTTTGCTAGAGGCTATTTGTATGTTAGAATCTACCTCCATTTCTTTCATCTTTAATTTAGTCTCTGAGTCTACTTGTATCTGCTTTTGTTTGGTGGCTTCTTCGATCTCTTTCATTTTTTTTTTTTATGCTGCCTTTCTAATGCTCTTTCGTCTCTCTCTCTAAAGCAGCCTTCTTTTCCATTCGAGCTATTTCTTCTTTATACTTTTGATCCGTCCACTTCTCTAACTTTTCACCAGTATGGCCCATTTCCTTGCCTGCCTGGATACAGTCATTTAGTGACGCCATTTTTGCGTAATGTTAGTTCAAAATGATATCCTAATAATATTCACACAATAGTTTGTAATAATGTGTTAGTCAATATATATCTTTACTGAAAAAGAAGATGCATGATTAATTTAGAGCATACCAAAATAGTCTGAAAATATACTCATCTAATTTTGTTGGAAAATACGGTTCTTGGGATGTTCCACCGCTGTCTTCCACACTTACAAAATGATTTGACTTGTTAACACAATGGCTGCTTCTGTTTAGTAGAGCATCAAAAATTAGACACACGCTTATGTTGTAAATACAAACTTATATTTCATGCGAATGATGAATGAAAAAAAAAATGTGATAGATAGTGATAAATGGTGTTAATGAATGAATGATATGATCGTCTGAATGATGTGTTAGATGATATGTGAGATGATTCGTCGTATGACAGTCGATGTCGTCTTGTCTTCACTTTCTGACTATGGTGTAACTTCGTTCTAGGCTTCAGTTCAGCCGCTAATCTATTTACTGACTCTGTAGAATGGTGACATTGATGACTGTATCACACAAAATGAAATGTACACGATGGTTAAGATGGTAATATTCATGGATGATTGTATACATTTTCATTGATTTTTGTATATTAACACACTTTCAAATTAATTTTCGTAGAATTTCACACTTTACCGATTTAATTTGGCTTCATTGTGGTTCCACAAATGGTATGATCGTATAATTCACCAAAGAAAATTATTTATGCCATGTATGGAAACAAATTTACATTACTTTGAAATATTTAACACAGCAATGATGTTGAATCATGCAATGGATTGATGCTGGTTCAGAACTTTCTGATACCAATCGATAGCTGGCGTTGGTTCAGTGGTTTATAACACCACTTGCCTGCTGGCGTTGACTGTTTGTTGATATAACACCAATTGCCTGCTATGACTGCTCTGCTGGCGTTGGTTCAGTGGTTTCTGACACCAATTGGGGTCCTGTCTGTCAGCGACTTGTTCGCTACAGAGTTCTCAGGACTCCCCTACTTTTGCACCGCACGAAATAACAACTCGTGACATTTGCAAAAGGAATGCAATTTATTTAGAGCTGACAATTGAATGGCTCTGCGAGCGTTATACTTCATCATCATTATACAACATGAATGCAATGAAGTGGTGAGAAATGATGCTAGTAATCACAATCTAAATTTACAGCCTAATATTTGCCTATTGCCTAGAAACTATAGCATTTGTCAAGAATACGTCTGCTCTCTACCGTCTCCAGTCGGGGTCTCTTTTCACGCTACACATTGCGTGGACAAGCACGGACACTGTCCCCTCCGTGCAGTAGCTAGTCTTGCGTGCATGGTGTCCCAAGCACGCTGGCTTGTGAGCTAGAATAACCGGGCACTTCACGGTTACTCGTAAGGCCAAGCTTCCCAATGACTTGGGGAAAGCCCTCGCTCACTTGTACGCGTTGGCCCCTGGTCTGACACAAATGTGTCTCCTTGTGATGCTATTTATAGTGCTTGGTGTCTCTCCTGTCTGGTGTCTCCCTACTAGACTTGTATTAACTCTTATCACCTCTCTAAGGCCTTATTTGAGATCCTGACACATGTGTTCGAATCTTTATTGACTCGGGAATTGTATTAAATATGACCCGCATAAAACGGGTACCAGAGTAATTTAGGGGAAGTAATGGCGATCCGTGAGCTATAGGGTGTATATTTAATGACTGTGCAGTGTTTGACAATATTGCCGGTCCAAGTTTTGTATTCACCCTCTGTAAAGTTCATGCAACATAATAGGTAAATACAATACTTGGACCGGCAATATTTTCAAACACTGCAAAGTCATTAAACATACACCCTATATTAACCACATAACCCTTCTAGAGCGAATTGAATTATACAAATAATCAGTTAGCAACGTATATCGAAGACGCCTCAAGGCGAATGTACCTATCAACTTTAAGTGGATATATATCATCATAATCATCATCATCATTATCATCATCATCATCATCATCATCATCATCATCATCATCATCCTGTGCCTTACTAGCTGGCGCGGGCGATCATGCCTCTCCACAAATTGCGATCTCCAATGTCAAGGATCAATTCTTGTGTTGACTCCCTTCCGTGCCATGACACAAGACTGTCAAGAATCTTCTCACGCTGTATTCCTATATCTCTATTTCTGGAAATCTTTTTGGTTGTCAAAACATGTTCCAAGTTGTGTCTTCTCAAAATGTGGCCCAAAAAAAACCATGACTGCCTCTTTTGGCAGCAGACCGCGTTGCGCTGGGTTTTTGCGCTATGATATGGGTGCCGGTCGTTCAGAAAGCAATGGCAAACTACTTAACTACTTGCCAAGACATCAACAACCGCAAAAAAAAAAAATGCTGGTGTTGACTGCAAACGTCCTGTAAAGGATATGCAACTAACATTTGTAAGCCAGAACGAAATCTCTGTGAAAAAAGACGAAAAACTAAGTTAAACATGGGTGAGAGACGTGCAATGCATAAAAAACAAAGACAAACAACATATTTACTTATTACAAAAAGTTATCAAAGAAGGTGACGTTAGCAAAAGGATAATAACATCAGACCTAGTGTGCACATATCCGAATCTCACAAACTAAGCAGCAAAAAAAGCTAGTGAGATTTGTGAAACTGATATTTGGCTTTCAAGATATCATCAATGTTTGGTTTAGAATTGCTGTATCCAATCAAGAGAATGGCCTTCAAATGTTCATCGGTCAATCTTGTTCGATGTGTTGACTTCACATACTTCATTTCTTAAAATGTTTGCTCACAGACACAGTTGTTCCAAACATTTATGCCATACCAACGGCAAATTTCTTCAGTTTCGGAAACTCAACATCAGGTAAGTAGCTGTAAGATTCAACAAGTTTTCCTTCTCTGTACTTCTCTTTCAACAATTCATTTGCTTGCAAATCAGTGAGCTCCAACAGTAGTTCAACTGGCACACCATTAAGGTTACAATCAAACGGATTCTGGAACAGAAGAATGTCACTCTCAGTTCTGCCAAGATCTGAAAATCTCTCCAAAACATGCTTCTTCAAGTCGCGAATCAATTTTTTTCCGGAAATTCGAGGTTGACATCTTCGGCAATTGTAACTCAAAACTCTTTGAAACAGTGAAAATGAAAAAAAAAAAGGTTTTCTCCTTACATTTGTGCTTCAAACAATGACAGCTTTCTCAGAAATCAGTTGATGATTCTGTAGAGATCACAGTTGAGGTTATTCTTTCCCCGAAGTTTCAAATTCAGTTCATTCATGTGGGATGTGATGTCGACCAAAAATGACAACTCTGACAGCCAGGTAGGATCTGACAGCTGTTGATCAGCTCTATCTTTATCAGTGTGGAAAACATCTATTTAGTTCCGGCGCTTGTAAAAACTAAACTGGACTTTACCGCAGCTGAGCCACCTCACTGATGTGTGATAAGGCAAGTCACTGAATTTAGAATCAATTTCTTCAAGAAAAGCCTGGAACTGACGGTGATTGAGTGCATGTCCCCGAATGAAGTTCACAGCAGAAACGATTGGTACACAAGAAATATTTAAATCTTTCCCAAAGACTTCTTGCTGATGTATGATGCAGTGTATGAACAGAGCGCTCGGAATTTGCAAATCTTCCAACCAAACGAACGAACTGAACGAATGAACAATCTTTATTTTCAAAGGGTTAAGAATTGGGCACTGCAGGCCCGTCTGACATTCTGCCCTTCTTATTTCTTTCCTCTCATACATTCTTTCATTCAACATCACTTATGAAGCAAATCTTTGACAACAAAGAACAATAAGCATTAAAACGCATGAAAATTAATCAATAATACATGACTCACTGAGGCAATGTTTAACATGGGCATTATAAATACCTAAGGAAGGTGAAACGTGCCATACATATAGGAATGTTTTTTTTTTTATTTGGCTAGTTGTCGTTTGAGATAATTTACCCTTATTATTGTCTTTGTTGTTGTTGTATTTTTTTAAATTTTGCTTATGGGGGAATGTAGTCTGTACCAAGGTAGTGTTCAAAAAGGTAGAGAATGTATGTATAATGATTGGTGATGTCTGTGATTTCTTGTGGAAGACTGTTCCACAAATGTGGGGCAGAGTATGCTAAGCTTGTTTTATATATGTATATCCTAGGTTTAGGGACATGCAATATATTTAGTCGTTCGCTATGTCTTGCGTTATATTTGAACAATGGCCATAGGTAGCTTGGAGCATTTTTAAATAGGATTTTGTGAATTAGTTTAGCCTTATTAAATAGTAGGCATTTGTGGAGTGGCAGTAACTGAAGACGTTTATGTAGGTTAGAATTGTCGGTAAGCTTTTCACCATTAATTAAAAGCACAGCTCTTTTCTGGGGTGAATAAAGACGTTTTGTTATTGATTTGGAGCATCCATCCCAGATTGTGGAGCAATAATCAATATGTGTTTGTATATGGGAAGTATAGAATGAATATCTTTTTTGTGGTTTCGTCAAGGAAATTTTTAATTTTGGCAAGTTGATATACTTCTTTGGCTGTTTGTTTAACGAGAGCATGAACATAGGCGTTAAAGGTTAGATTTTGATCAACAATGAGACCCAGTGCCTTGTGCTTGGTTACACTTTCTGAGTGTATGTGAGTCCTGATCTGCCTATCAGACCCTTCCTCACTCCAGCCATGTATTTTCCCTCTATCAACTGTAACACCTCGAAGCTGATTCCACTGAAGGTTATATTCTTGCAAAACGTTTTGCACTTCCATAAAAATGTCTTTTCCAGTTGTTGTTCCATGCATGCAAACAGATGCCACCTCTTCTGTTATCTGAAAAGTTCAAATTGACACCACGAATGAACACGGGAAGTTGAGACGTACTCGAGAGACAAGTAGAATCATCCAGCGCCAGAGAATACCACACCAAATTCCTAGTTTTCTCGTGTATCTGTAGCACTATGTTCTCTCCAAGTTCTTCGCACAATTGAACTTGCCGAAAGACTGATAGTTCCAAACAAATCGGCTTTCTCAAGACACAAGTGATTTGCTGCTTCCATCATACACTCTTTGATGAAGTTGCCATCAGAAAACGAATTTCCTCGTTCTGCCATCTTATGCACTATTTTGCTTCTCGTAAAGCGCCCAGAATGTCAGCCAGGTCCATGGCACGTCCACCTTCCACAGTAGCCTTACCTGCAGGCTTGTCAGCCCGCTCATTTCCTTGTCCACCCACATGCCCTGGCACGAAGATGAAACTAATCTTTGCCAGCCGAGACCGCTCCAGAGACAGCAACCACTCTCTTCGGATCCACCCCATCATTATCTTCTTGAGCATGCTCATTGAGTCGCTAATGAAACATGCCCTAGTGAATGTCTGTGTCTCGAGCCATTTTATTGCTTTACTTACTGCCATGACTTCTATAGTTAGGCTGCTTGTGGTTAAAGCAAAAGCACCAGAGTCCTCCTTCACAATTCTCCCTCCGCCTGAGCCGTAAAGGCCCATGAACTTCTCACTTGTCGAACGACCGACCCATTTGTGTAAATGACAGCATTACCGTCTAACGAATTCTCGAAGATCAACGCTTGTACTTCCACCTCCACAGCAGCCGGATTTTCTTATCTGCAATTTCTGTCTAGTTGGATGCAAACTGAAAAGGATGTACAGAAATCTGCTGGCACTTTTACCCACTCCTCGCCAGGTTCTAAGTCCTCAAGTGAACACACCTGTTGAAGAATGTCTTCGGCTTGACCCATCCACGACCTTCCTCTTTTTAACCTGCTGCCCTTTACCTTCATATTTTCACTGTGCAGTGGATGTTGTGTGTTTGCGTTAACTCTGAGATAGGCACGTGCTCTGCAAATTTGTATTCTGTCTGCAATGGCTGGAAAATCAAGAAGATCAAGAAGCATCGCCCTGCATGCTGTATCTCTTGTACATCCAAGAATAATACGCATAGCTTCGTTCTGTATCCTTTCCATCCTTTCTATCTGCTTATGACTGAGAGTCAGGATTGCCATCGCATACTCAAAAACAGTCATGGAAGACATAGATGGCGCTGCGCACAGTTTGCTGCCGTCACCATCCGCATCTCAGCCAAACCCCCCTTGGCCTTTGTTATCACCTGGTCTATGTGCTTCGAAGCTAGGCTTCGATCAAAACGTATCTACAGGTAATTCATAGCCTGCGTTCTTTCCACAGTCTCCGAACACAGAATTGCAGTTGGTGTTGGGATGTTGACAATATGGTTCTTTACAGTAATAGATATATGGACAGGTAATTTGGTAGATACCCAGGTGGGAGGCAAATAGGTTGTTGATTGGATAGATAGGTAAGTAGGTTGGAAGGTAGATAGTTAGGTAGGCAGTAGTGGGTAGGTAATTAGGCATGTAGGTAGATAGGTAGTTCGGTAGGTAGGTTTGTAGATAGCAGGAGGGCAGGAAGATTGACAGATAGACAGTCTGGCAGGCAGGCGGGTAGATATGTAGGTAGGTAGGTATGTATGTAGGTAGGTAGGTAGGTAGGTAGGTAGGTCGATCGGTCGGTAGATAGGTAGGTAGGTCGTTAGGTAGGTAGGTAGGTAGATGGGTGGGTGGGTGGGTGGGTAGGCAGGCAGGCAGGCTGACTCGTTAAATGTTGAATGTAACAGTCGTTTGCTCTCCTAAAGCATGTAATGGCCTCATGACTTTCACAAAGTTACCAGTTCCCAGAGTACAGCAGGCTGAAACCGGATCTGACGTCAAACTAATTAGATTCCAACCCGTAAAGGTGGAGCTTATCTGTTCGACAGCCCGTGTGTTTGATGTTCCAAGAATTTATCATATTCCTTGTTTGTATCCACTTTGAAAATATTCTTTGAACTCCGAACTCTCTCTCTCTCTCTCTCTCTCTCTCTCTCTCTCTCTCTCTCTCTCTCTCTCTCTCTCTCTCTCTCTCTCTCTCTCTCTCTCTCTCTCTCTCACTCTCACTCTCACTCTCTCTCTCTCTTTTCTCTTGCTATCTCTGTTTTCTCTCTCTCCCGGTGAGAATGTGTGTATTCTACCTATCTACCTGCCATCGTGCCTACTTACCTGCCTATGTGCCTACTTACCTACCTACGGCCTGCCTACCTACCTACCTACCTAGCTACCAAGCTAACCGCTAACAACGTACCTGTCTACCTACGTAGCAACCTACCTGCCTGCCTAAATACCTACCTAATTACCTACCTACTAAGATACTCAAATATATACCTACTTGCACACCCACATATACCTACTTACCCCCCTACCTATCTTCCCACCTTTCCACCCACCTACCTTCTTTCCTGCCTCTGCCTCTCTCTTTTTCCTATGTGAATGTAAACTGCACAATAGATAACTGATGTAAGAAAGACGAGCGATTGGAAGGGCCGAATATAAGACGGGCTTGCGTGCCCAATTTGTGACCCGTTGAAAATAAATTTCGTAAGTTCGTTTTGTGTATGTGTGTATATGTGAATGAGAACAAACGAATGAACGAATAAAGGAACGAACGAATAAACAAACGAACGAACGAACAAACTTTATTTTCAAAAGGTTAAGAATTGGGCACGCAGGCCCGTCTGACATTCTGATCTTCTTCTCTATTTCCTCTCATACATTATTTCATTCAACATCACTTATGGAGCTAATAATGAGAGAGAGAGAGAGAGAGAGAGAGAGAGAGAGAGAGAGAGAGAGAGTATGAGTGTGTGTGTGTGTGTGTGGGTGGGTGTCTGTGTTTGTTTGTGTGTGTGTGTGTGTGTGTGTGTGTGTGTTAGCAAATTAATGAACGTAACCTTGCCAAGAGGTCACGACAGCAAAAAAATCCTGGTATTGACTGCAAGGTCCTGTAAAGGATATACAACTAACTTTTTTTGTGTTTTAAAAGACCTCTTTGCAGTCTTAAAGAGCATTTAGAATATGGTGGCAGACCCAAGGTTTGATAGTCAAATCCGTTACTCATTGGGTGATGTTCACAGTATCATTGACCTGCCTTTACTTCTTTCTGAACCACCGGCACCCATATCATTTCGTTAAATAATCAACGCAACGCTGTCTGCTGCCAAATCGCGCGCATCTGTGTTTCGTCCGTGGGTATGCGGGATCACGCACAGCGTCCATAACCTCTTCGACACGGAGCACGGGGTCTTTTATTTATACTGAATTTTTATACTGTTGCCTTTGTATAGTGGGCATCTAATCAAAGAATCAATCAATCAACCAATCAAGCAATTCTTGTTACCCATTTCAGACTTGGTCAAACTAGAAACCAGAGACCATTTTTAAATCAACGGAATCTGCCATGGATTTAAGAAGCGCATAACTACCCGGCATGCATGCTCACGGCAGGTGAGCATCTGGCTACTAATCTACAACGCAAGGGTGTAGTCATTTGCGAAGCAAACAGAGTTACAGGAGGTGTAATAAAATAGGCTGTGGGGGGGGGGGGGGGGGGGGGGGGATGCAGAAGATCGTCCTCCTGGAACGTCAAGCATTCTTTGCCCACATTGTCAAAGAACATTTCCAGCCAAAATTGGCTATCTTAGAACTCACGGCTCCAAACTTCCAACCCCACCGGATGAAATGAATGGGCATCATCATTCTTGGTGGATAAACACCAAACTCCACTAGGTTACCATGGCTACGAGAACCACAAGAATAAAGCGAGTTAAGTGTTACAGATACTAAGATACTTGTCTGGTTAGTCAGTCGCGGTTCCAACTTCACGGCAAAGTGTCTCCCCAATATGCACACTTGCTGTGCCAATGAATTTCATACAAAATACACCTCACCGCCCCGTGTGGAACACACACACACACACACAAATACACACACACGCGCACTCGTACGAGTTACAGTAACACCTTCTGGATCATCAACCCACTGGCTCAAACAGAACAAGTTAACATTCTCGTTTTCTGGTTAAGCTAAAAATCAGGAAAAGCCAGCGATTAATTTGAACGGGAAAAAAAGATACGGAATGTAAAAATAACACAAGCATCCCTAAAGAAGAAGAAGAAGGGAAAAATAAACCCACAAAAATAATACATTTCTTCACCTTAAAATCTAAGTTTTAAAGCAAGTCGTGAGTTATGTGCCCTTACCGGAAACTGGAACAGAAGCCCTAATTTAAGCGACAGGATGGGCTGACGGGATGTCCTCAAGTCAAAGTGGTTCCAATGTATTCATACTTTCGACCTGTTAAACCCACATAATAAAGTCATCAAATTGGCGTCTTGTTTTTCTTTCCCCTCTCTGCATTTAACCGAATGTTCTGAGACGGTTAAAAAGAACGGAAGGTGACATTCACGGACACGTTAACTATCAATATTTTAACCTCAAAAAAGGTAAGAAAGAAAGAAAAACAGAATGTAAAGCGTAGAAATATCTCCTCGAAATTTAATAAATTTGCTGATATCTACGAAGGAGAATAAATATTAAGGAAAGAGACTGGGAGACTGAATAAGGAGTAAATTAAGAAAGAGATGTGTCTGCTGGAATTAGGCAATAGATCATGTTTGATGTAAAGGTAATGGATAAAAGAGTGGGTAAAGAGGAACGGTGTACATTTCTGGAGGAGGTGTACACGGCAGAGTTGATGACGTAAGTTGACAATCGTAAATGAGGACGATCGCGAAGCTAGAGAATCAGGAAAGTGGACAATCAAGAAATGAAGGAATAACAGAAAAAGCGGAAAATAAATAAACAAGGGAATCGAGACCATTGCAATCAAGAAACCTGGGAAATGTGGAGGTAAGAATCAAGAAATCTGGGGACCAAGAAGGTAAACATTAAGACATTAAGGAACTAAAAAGTTAATTATCAAGAAACCAAGAAGTTAATTATCAAGAAATAAGAGAACGAAGAAAGTGACAATCCAGAAATCAGGGTTCCAAGAAAGTAGCACTTAAGAAATCAGGAAACCGTAAAAGTAAGAATAAAGTTATCAAGAAACCAAGGAACCATGAAAATATGAATAAAGAAATCAGGGAATCAAGAAAGTAATTATCAAGAAATAATGGAACCATGAAATTAAGAATAAAGACACCAGGGAACCAAGAAGGTAATTATCCAGAAATAAGGGAACCATTAAAGTAAGAATCAAGAAATCAGGGAACCATGAAAGTAAGAATCAAAACATCAGGGAACCAACAAGGTAATTATCAAGAAACCAGAGAACCAAGGAGGTAATTATCAAGAAATCGGGGAGCCAAAAGGGTAATTATCAAGAAATCAGGGAACCAAGAAGTTAATTAACAGGGAATCAAGAAGTTAATTATCAAGAAATCAGGGAACCAAGAAGTTAATTATCAAGACATCAGGGAACCAAGAAAGGGACAATCCAGAATCCAGGGAACTAAGAAAGTAGCAATCAAGAAATCAAATAATCTTGATAGCTGGCAATGAAGAAATCAGAGAATGAAGATAGTGGGCAATCAAGAAATCAGAGAATGGAGATAGTGGACAATTAAGAAATCAGAGAATGGAGATAGTGGGCAATCAAGAAATCAGAGAATGGAGATAGTGGGCAATCAAGAAATCAGAGAATGGAGATAGTGGGCAATCAAGAAATCAGAGAATGGAGATAGTGGGCAATCAAGAAATCAGAGAATGGAGATAGTGGGCAATCAAGAAATCGGGGAACCAAGAAGTTAATTATCAAGAAATCAGGGAACCAAGAAATGGACAATCCAGAATCCAGGGAACTAAGAAATTAGCAATCAAGAAATCAAGTAATCTTGATAGCTGGCAATGAATAAATCAGAGAATGGAGATAGTGGGCAATGAATAAATCAGAGAATGGAGATAGTGGGCAATCAAGAAATCAGAGAATGGAGATAGTGGGCAATCAAGAAATCAGAGAATGGAGATAGTGGGCAATCAAGAAATCGGGGAATGAAGATACTTAGCAATCAAGAAACCAAGGACTCTGGAAAGTGGACAATTAAGAAATCAGAGAAATAAGATAGTTGACAATCAAGAAATCAAGCAATAAAAACAGGTGGATAGTCAAGCAGACAGGGAATCAGAAAGTGAGAAATCAGACAAATCTAGGATTTAAAAACAAAAAGAGATTGGGCAATCAACAAATCAGGGAGTCAAGAACTTAGGCAATCAAGGCTTAGGGAATTATTATAGTGCATAGTCTATAATCCAGGAAATAAGGACAGCGTTATAATCCAGGAAATAAGGAAAGCATCATAATCCAGGGAATAATGAAAGAGTATTTTAGGGCCGTCACATTTTGTTGGCCTCGGTGTACGGAGGAATAGGTGGTCCTTTTGTTCCTCCCGTAATGAACGATGAGCTTTGGTGTTGACCTTTGGCCGACGTGGCCCAGTCCAAATTCGTTGTTTGCCAGTGCTTAAGTCGCTTCTTTAACGTTGGTTGTCCTTTATAGGACGTCGTAATCAACCCCAGCATTTATTGGCTGCTGGTGGTTTTCCAGGAAACTTTACATTCGTTAATTTCCCATTGCTTTGTAAACAGCCTGCGCTCCTGCGTTTGTGGAGGTTAATTCAATGCGCTGTCTTCGAACTGCCATGTCACAATTGTGAAACTGCGCTCACAGCTTGTGTTCTTTCTTTCTTTCTTTCTTTCTTTCTTTCTTTTTTCTTACTTTCTTCGTCCTTCTTTCTTTATTTCCTTCTTTCTTTCATAGAAAGTTATAATTGCCATTTTCTTTCTTTCTTTCATAAGTTTTCATAAGTGATGTTGAATGAAAGAATGTATGAGAGGAAATGGAGAAGAAGGGTAGAATGTCAGACGGGCCTGCGTGCCCAATTAACCCTTTGAAAGTAAAGATTTCCGTTCTTTCTTTCTTTCTTTCTTTCTTTCTTTCTTTCTTTCTTCATCTTTCTTTCTTTCTTTCTTTCCTCGTCTTTCTTTGTTTCTTTCTTTCTTTCTTCGTCTTTCTTTGTTTCTTTCTTTCTTCATCTTTCTTTCTTTATTTGTTTCTTCATTTCTTTCTTTCTTCCTTTATCGCCAACGTTAACTAAAAAGAAAAATAAATAACATTTGACATGCAACACTTTCCGTTACGTTCTATTTAACACAAACATTACAATTGCACAATTTAGAAATTACACATTTTGCGAAATATTCAGTCACTGTTTATCTCAACTTGAGGTGTCGTGGCCTGCGCCTGTTTCCGGTTTCTGTCGGAGACTCTCTTAAACGTCTGGTAGACTGTCAGACATGCACACTCAATGGCCTCACAGATCGTCAACACGCTGGCCCCAATAAATAGGCCCATATACCCGCCGAAGATACCTGAATGGAGAGAAGATGTAATAGTAGGGGTAATGATAAGGATTGTTCTGCCGCAGAGATGTAAAGGTAATGTTCTATCTGTCTGTCTGCCTGCCTGCCTGCCTGCCTGCCTGTCTGTATGCCTGTCTGTCTACCTGCAGGGCACCTTGCTTTGGTTTTAATGAAATGGTATGGGTGCCGACATTTGAGAAATCAATGGCAAATTACTGAACGTCAACTTGCCTAGGAATCACGAACAGCCAAAATATTCTGGGGTTGACTGATACGTACTGTAAAGGATCTGCAAATAACATACTATAACATAACGTAACGTAACCTAATATAATCTGACATAACATAACATAGCGTAACATAACATTGCATGACATAACATAACGTAACATAACGTAGCGTAACCTAACATAACGTTACAAAATAACAGCGGAAACTAATCAACATATCATAACATAACAATAAAACATAACAATATAACATACGTAACGTAACATAATATAACATAACATAACAACATAATGTAATCTAACCTAATGTAACATAACAACAAAACTAGCAACATAACATAACAACATAACATAGCATTTCAGGTTATATAACATAATAAAATACCATAACATAGGGGAACCTAACATAATCCGACATAACTTGACAAAACGTAATGTAACGTAGCATAACGTATCGTAATCTAACCTAACATAACCTGATATAACATAACATCCTTCTGATGTGCCCTATAAATTTTCTTTGTCTCATCCTTTTTGTTGTAATTGCGTGACCGAAATAATAAAAGCGCTGGCTCTTAAACTGCCAGTGCGCTGATAGTTATCTACCTGCACTGGTCAGATGGATTTAAACGTTGACTTCGAGTTCTTGGTTTAGGGGACGTAGATTAGAATTGCCTCAGCAACCGGGGGAGGTTTGCCTGATGCCGACGGACATTGGTTATAAGAAATGCTAATCCACACACAAAAATTAGTCCGCTGTGGACACCGCTGGAGGTTGTCACAAATCCTGGTTGTTTTAAAGAGAGATCTTTCAACATCTGCGGAATATTAGTGTCTGGGCCTGACATTGAGCATACAGGAGAGACACATAATCAGACGGGCAGACAGACAGAGGCAGACAGAGACAGACAGATATACACAGACTGACAGTCACAGACAAACAAAAAGGCACAGACTGGCACAGAAAGGCAGACACAGACAAACACAGAAAGACAGACAGACAGACAGACAGACACTACCTAGGATAGAATGCCAGGTGTATTCCGCCTGGTAGATGATCTCCTCTTTGATCATGTGGTCATAGAACAGCCGGAGCTCCAAGTTGTTGGATCTGTGAAGTAAATGAGGCCAACAGACAGACCGGGATTGGCTTAAAATGATCCTTGAGAACTGTCTATCTCACCTTAGTTGACAAGGATATATTGTTCAATATATTCTTCCTCTTGGGAAATCCTGATTTTAGTTGGGATATTTAACTGTTTGCGAGAATCGGTAGCGGTTCTCGACTCGTTGGTAACTTAGGGGTATGTGAGCCGGTCGCTCAGAAAGCAATGGCAAACTACTGTACATCAACAGCAGCTGAAAAATGCTCATGTTGACTGCAACGTCCTGTAAAGGATATGCAAAAAAAAAAAAAAAACTTTTTACTGTTACCTACTTTTCTATATTTTCCTGTATATACAGATTTATCTTCGGTAAGGATGTGGGATGTTTTTTTTTCATCTGTCGGGGATATAAAGAAAATCCTAACCTGCACAGTTCGCGGCGGACTGCACTCGTCAGGCGGCCTTAATTCCTAGTCTCAAAGACCCCCGTGTCCTACACCGCAAGGTACTATATTGGCAGTAAATGACAGTTGTTGTTTTTTAAAACAGTTTTATCACTTTCGTTAACCGAGTCGAGCTGTTTGAAATGGGCTGTGTGGGATTTGGAAGCACGCCGTTTTGAGTCGATTACAATGGTTGGACGTTCAGAAAATATTGGCAAAATAATGCACTAATATTGCCCAGTAAATTCACATACACCAATAACTGCTGGGTTTGATTACAACGTTCTTTACAGGACATACAACTAGTTAACTTCGTATTCTTCTTATTGAATATACCGTGTGGCGTTGGCGGGCCTGTCTGTCCACAGCCCTCTATCTCATTGCTGCCAGTCATTTCTGGAACCGATGTTTCTCCATGATATGATGTCAAACTACCCAACATCTTCTCTCTCTTGGTCTCCTTCAGCTTTTCTTCCCATTTAACCTTTTCATTGTGACGACATATTCCAGCTCTCCCCTTTCTCGTGACATGCCCAAAGCATTTGGACTGTCTACTTCTGAGACAAGTAACCAGTTCTCGTTGTGAGTTAATTTCTGTCAGGATGTCTTCATTACTCTTTGTTTCCCTCCACGATGTTCTCATCATTCTTCTGTAACACCACATCTTTAACGTGCAATAGGAATTCCCCAAACTGTGTTCCTCATCTCTAACATGCCGTATGAATTCTCCAAGGTCCCCTCCCCCATCTCCAGCATGCAATAAAAATTCCCCAAACTGTGTTTCCCCATCTTCAGCATGCAGTGGGAATACCTTAAACCTGTGTTCCCCATTTCTAACATGAAATTGGAATTCCCAAGCCACATGTCACGCATCTCCAACATGCAATAGGAATTCCCCAAACCTTTGTACTGCATCTCCAATAAACAATAGCATTTCTCCAAACATTTGTTCCCCATCTCCAACATGCAATAGGAATTAGCCAAACATATGTTCCCCATCTCCAACATGGAATAGGAATTCCCCTAAACCTATGCTCCCCATTTCCAACATGCAGTAGGAATTCCCCAAATCTTTGTCCCCCATGACCAAAATGCAGTAGGAATTCCCAAAACATATGTTCCCCATCTGCAACATGCAATAGGAATTTCCCTTAAACCTATGTTCCCCATCGTCAATTTGCAGTAGGAATTTCCCAAACTTTACGCCCCCCCCCCTTTCCATCTCAAGCATGCAATAGGAATTCCCCAAACCTTTGTCTTTGTCTCCCATCTCCAAAATGCAGTAGGAATTCCCCAAACCGTTTCCCCCAATCTCCAAAATGCAGAAGGAATTCCCCAAACCGTTTCCACCATCTCCAATATGCAATAGGAATTCCGCAAACCTTTGCCTTCTCCTCCCCCCCCCCCCCGATTTCATATTCATACTTGAATCATATTGATTCATACCGCCCCCCCCCCCGAATCTCCAATATAAAAAAGGAATTCCCCAAACCTCTGTTCGCCATCTCTAACATGCAATTGGAATTCCCCAACAGGACACAATAGATTACGCAACCACTTGTATACAAAATTCAAGATTGGTGACTCAGCCATGTGCACATGTGGTTCGGCGTCGCAGACAGCAGAGCACATACTCCAGGATTGCCTAAACTACAACATATCCAGGCGAACCTTCTGGTCTAGAGATACAACAGTGGAAGATAAACTCTATGGACCGCTGAATGAACTAAAAAAGACTGTTAGATTCATACAAGAGACAACATTGCAGTTATAAACATGGCGAACGAAAGAAGAAGAAGAAGAATTCCCCAAACCTGTGTTCGCCGTGTGATGCAAAAGAAGCGTGCGATGTCGTCATGGTGTACGTGCAGACACTGCAGATATAATCGCAGCCGCCGCAGCTGTTGTTGTTTGCTGAAGCTTCTCGAAGAGCCGTAGCTGGAATGGAAATAAAAACTCAGCTCATATATTGTTCTTCTTCTTCTTCAGCGTTTCAAAAATCAGTTTAGTCCTAAAGGCGTGATCATTGAATGTCGTTGTTGTTGTTGTTGTTGTTGTTGTTGTTGTTGTTCTTCTTCTTCTTCTTCTTCTTCTTCTTCTTCGTCTTCTTCTTCTTCTTCTTCTTCTTCTTCTTCTTCTTCTTCTTCTACTACTACTACTACCACCACCACCAGAACTACTACTACTTCTTCTACTACTACTACTACTACTACTACTACTACTACTACTACTACTACTACTACTACTACTACTACTACTACTACTATTACTACTACTACGACTCCTACTACTACGACTCCTACTACTACTACTACTACTACTACTACTACTACTACTACTACTACTACTACTACTACTACTACTACTACTACTACTACATCCTCTCATCCTACTCTTCTTTGTCTTCTACTTCTTCTTCCTTCTCTCCTTCAGCGATCAAAGTGTACTATGCGTCAATACCGGCTGGGGTCACAAAAAGCACTATTCCCTTGAGTTCTCAACCGCAGAGCATGTCTAGAAATGGTCGATCCTTTGGGCCAGCTTTCCTCTCACATTCTCTGACGAGCCTGGGATTTGCCTTGGTGCTTTACTTTTGAAGTCGCAGGGTCAGTTAGACCCACTCAACAAAGGTGCTCTCTGGGTGTTCTCTTTGTGCTCTCTGGTTGCTATCTGGGTCTACAATTTCCTGTTCCGAGTCTCTCTTCTTTATTTGTACTTGCAACAAGCTTCTCTATCTTCTTTCCCTCATTATATTTCTTCTTGTTTGCCCGTATAACTTGAAAATTCTTTCAATACTAGACCGCCTTTCTGAACTGTCTTTAATTGGAGGTTTTTTACTGAATTTTTTGTTTGTTTTGTTTTGTTCGCTTGCTATGAACTCTATCGTAGTTCGCACTAAACTGATTTTGCGTGTTTGGAAGCTTTCCCTGTAACCAGTGTCCCTCGCAATTATACGAAGCCTCTCCGACTTTCGAATTCAATACAGGGGTAACAACTCAATAAATTCAGTGGCAGTGTAAGCCTTGTATCCTCTGCTCTTTCTGCGACTACGAGAACGACCAAATTTGCTACCTTTGGAGTGTACAATTAGCTTGGTACGGCTGGGAAGCACACCAGGAGCCAGTCCAAAGTGTTGGCAGGCTTTGAGAACTATTCTTGGACCTTGAACCAAAACTTTTTCTGCCCTTTGGGAGCACTGAATCCCGACGGATCAAAAGTTAAACCTCTCTCCCTCAGCTTTCAGGTTGCGACTACTACTATTTTAGACTCAAAAGTATAATGAAACTATATTTAAATTCATATCTGCTGCAATTCACACCATAAACAGATTGCAAACACACGATTTTACGAGCCCATCCAGAATTTGTTTCCATAAGTTTAGACTCGCAAACAGGAATAATTGCTTAAACACTCACACCAAAGCGTTTTCTTTCAATTATTCAAGCTGGCAATACATTCAGTCGGACACACTTCCATTTGCGGGCAGAGGCACTTACCGAACGTGGGTCTGATGCAGGAAAGTGCTTGTCTCAAAGTGCAGGGAGCATTCTGGAGTTGTGTCCCATCTTGAACATAAATAAAGCGGTCACAACGGTGAAATGGTGAGACGGGATGGCTTCTGTTTGCTTGTGGTCGTGTGTCTCTGGTTTGTATGCATGTTTGTTTATGGTTGTGTGTCTCTGGTTTGTATGCATGTTTGTTTATGGTTGTGTGTCTCTGGTTTGTATGAATGTTTGTTTATGGTTGTGTCTCTGGTTTGTATGAATGTTTGTTTATGGTTGTGTGTCTCTGGTTTGTATGAATATTTGTTTATGGTTGTGTCTCTGGTTTGTATGAATGTTTGTTTATGGTTGTATGTCTCTGGTTTGTATGAATGTTTGTTTATGGTTGTATGTTTCTGGTTTGTATTATTGTTTGTTTGTGGTTGTGTGTTTCTGGTTTGTATACATGTTTGTTTATGATTGTATGTCTCTGGTTTGTATGTATGTTTGTTTACGGCTGTGTGTCTCTGGTTTGTATGAATGTTTGTTTATGGTTGTGTGTCTCTAGATTGCATGAACGTTTGTTTATGGTTGTGTGTCTCTGATTTGTTTGAATGTTTTTTTATGATTGTGTGTCTCTGGTTTGTATGAATGTTTGTTCATCTGTCTGCTTATGGTAGTTTGTCTCTGGTTTGTATGAATGTTTGTTTAAGGTTTTCTATTAATGTTTGTTCATCTGTTTGTTTATAGTTGTGTGTCTCTAGTTTATATGAATAATTATTTATAGTTGTGTGTCTCTAGTTTGTATGAATGTTTGTTTATAGTTGTGTGTCTCTAGTTTATATGAATGTTTGTTTATAGTTGTGTGTCTCTAGTTTATATGAATGTTTGTTTATGGTTGTTTGCGTCTAGTTTATATGAATGTTTGTTTATAGTTGTGTGTCTCTAGTTTATATGAATGTTTGTTTATAGTTGTGTGTCTCCAGTTTATATGAATGAGTGTTTATTGTTGTATGTCTCTAGTTCATATGAATGTTTGTTTATGGTTGTTTGCGTCTAGTTTATATGAATGTTTGTTTATAGTTGTGTGTCTCTAGTTTGTATGAATGTTTGTTTATGGTTGTATGTCTCTAGTTTATATGAATGTTTGTTTATGGTTGTATGACTCTAGTTTGTATGAATGTTTGTTTATGGTTGTGTGTCTCTAGTTTGCATGAATGTTTCTTTATGGTTGTATGTCTCTAATTTGTTTGAATGTTTGTTTATGATTGTGTGCCGTTGGTTTGTATCAATGTTTGTTTATGGTTGTATGTCTCTCGTTTGTATGAATGTTTGTTTATGGTTGTGGGTCTCTATGCTTGTATGAATGTTTGTTTATGGTTGCATGTCTCTGGTTTGTATGAATGTTTGTTCATTTGTTTGTTTATGTTTTACCGTTTGACTCGTGCTCCGAAGGTTGTGGGTTCGATTCCGGGCCGCGCCCTTCGGTTTACGAGTTAAATGTTTCGGAGACTCCTGTGGGTCGTCGCTAAAAGCTACGGAGTTCGTGCTTTGTGCGACGCTTTCCGCGCTGCGGAAAGAGACAGAGCCGTATGGGATAAAACCCGGTGCAATGAAGTCGACCCTGTCGACTTTTAAGTGACTTTTTTTTTTATGTTTGTGTGTCTCTGGCTTGTATGAATGTTTCTTCATCTGTCTGTATCTCCGTCCGTCCGTCCTTCCGTCCGTCCGTTCTTTCATCTGCCTATCTATCTATCTATCTATCTATCTATCTATCTATCTATCTATCTATCTATCTATCTATCTATCTATCTATCTGTCTGTCTGTCTGTCTGTCTGTCTGTCTGTCTGTCTGTCTGTCTGTCTGTCTGTCTGTCTGTCTGTCTGTCTGTCTGTCTGTCTGTCTGTCTGTCTGTCTGTTGTGGAACAATCTTTCACAAGAAATCAAAGACATCACCAGTCCCTTCACATATAACGCAAATTATTCCAACACTATCTCAATACAGATTACCCTTGATAATAATAAAAATAATCAGAAGAATAATAACAATAATAACAACTGCCACATCATTCAATAATTTTAATGTGTCATGTAGTAGTAGTGTTTGCATTTTCCCCATGTCTTTATAATGTATAACCTTTACATTGTTGTTGTTGTCAATTAGCCTCGAATGATGTGTGGATGAAATAATGTATGAAAGAGAGTGAGGGGAGGAATGTTAGACCTGCGTGCCCAATTCTTAACCCCTTGAAAATAAAGTTTGTTCTTTCGTTGTTTCTATCCATCCATCCATCCATCTAGCCATCCATCCATCCATCCATCCATCCATCTGTCCGTCCGTCCTTCTGTCTGTCTGTCTATTGTCGTGGAGCTTAATGCGCTTTAGCTTAAAGTGCCGGTACTCCCACATCAGGTCAAGGGTTCAACCTCAACACTGGTTATTAAGGCTTCATCGCTGACATCTCTTCAGAAAGCAATGGCAAACTATAGAACGTATAATCGCTTAGAACATCAAGCTGACGTTTGGTTTGCTAGCAACCTCCTACAAAGAAGTTGCAACATTTTAAGAACACAATTATATGTCAACATGGCTCACTAACAATTTGCTTACCCGGTTGATCAATGGTACAATTGCACACCCGTGATGCTATTTTGTGAGCGCAGGAAGCAATACACGAATCTCTGTTGTAGGCCTTGGCTGGGCCTACTGAACCGGAGACACAGTATTTGTCCCCGTAGGATTTATAAGGATACTGAAGATGCATGGCCTGTTAAGAAATGTCATTACAAAGGATATAAAGGCCACACAATGAGAAAACCCGAGAATAGTATCGTGTGTTTGCAAAGTCTTACTACACTTGTATGTAAACAAATTTAATAAATGAAGTACATGAAGCCATCAACAAATGTGCTAAAAATTGATTAAATTAGTTACAATAGTTATTGTAATGGTCTAACGCTGTTTTGGGGAAGTTTGAAAGTATCAATAAGGTATTTATTATAACAAGTGTTGGAAATGTCCGCCACGGGCTTCAAGACATGACTGTACACGTCTCTTCATATTGTCAAATACCTTCTACCACGTGTCTGTTGTTGTATATTCCGTTGACACCATTCTGTTTGGAGTGCAAAGAATTACTCCAGTAGACGACAGCCATTCGCTGCATATTGCTTAACGATGGACTGTGGAGCTCATTTTTTGATGACATCACGCACTGTACCTTCATTTTTTTTTTTTCAATTTGTTTTTTTTTCTACATACAAAGTGTAATGAGATTACAAACACCTGGTATAACTAGAAAACACAACACAGCTGAATACAACACAACACAACTCGATATGGTTCTCAGTAAGTCAGTTATGGCCCCCTGTACACATCGTAAGGCGCTTTGGACATAACTTGCGAGACATGTTTTTGTGTCTATGTCATACTCAACTGTTTCGGCACCATGCAACGCTGTGATGTGTGACTGACTCAGCGAGTTCTTCTAACTGCCGAGCTATGCGAAGAACTGCACGTTAAGAAATACTATAGTATGTCCACATTTGTTTGCCTTCATTCATGATCAATTATTTTGAAAACTGTCTGTTGCATCGTTATGAAATTTTTCCAGCCGTCTTATATTTACCCCCACCCAAGGAATATGTCTTTGATAGGTCCAAAAACAACTTAAATCATTGAAAGCGGCAACATTCCTTTGATGTTTTGCTGAACAACTAGTGATTTCTTGCTAACATAGTTATTTTTACGGTAATGGGAGACCTGCAAATTCTGATGACACACAAAGGCGTATCCGGATTCGTATGGGAGTGGGTGCAATGAAAGAACTAGCTTAAAATCGACAGGGTCGGCTGAAATTGCACCGGGTTTTTATCCCATATGGCTCAGTTTCTTTCCGCCACAAAGCACGAACTCCGTAGCTCCAGCGACGACCCTCGGGAGTCTCCGAAAAAATGCACTCGTGAAATGAAGGACGCGGCCCGGAATCGAACATACAACCTTCGGAGCCCGAGTAAGACGGCTTGACCACTTCACCACGGAGAATCCCGAGAGGGGTGCAATGTGTAATATTAGTAAAGACAGAGAATTTACAGAGGCACGGGGTAAATAATTTGTAAATTAACAGGAAAGTAGAAGGAATATTTTTCTTACTTTATTTTTCATTTCCTTCTTGTTTCTTCAGCTGATGCTGATGTTATAATGATTAGGGCCTGCAATTCGTCTGAATAGTTGAAGCAAAATATCCCAGTAAGTGTGTACGTATATTAAGGTCTGCGATCTGCTCAGACCTTAATCTGTGTCGGACGATTCCAGTAGGTTGATGATTGCTTTCGATTACATAAAATTCAATCCATCCTTTCTCCAATAGTCCTCTTCCTCTTTCAACTCATGGTCCTGACGTTTTTTCCAGTAACTTTTATCAATATTTAATAGCGCGGACAGACAGACAGACAGACAGACAGACAGATAGACAGACGGACAGATAGACAGACAGACAGACAGACAGACAGACAGACAGACAGAAAGGTAGGTAGGTAGGTAGGTAGGTAGGTAGGTAGGTAGGTAGGTAGGTAGGTAGGCAGGCAGAAATGTAGGTGGGTGGGTGGGTGGATGGCTGGCTGGCTGACTGGGTGGGTGGGTGGGTCGGTCGGTCGGTCGGTCGGTCGGTCGGTGGGTCGGCCGGCCGGCCGGCCTTGCCGGCAGACAGACAGACAGACAGATAGATAGATAGATAGATAGATAGATAGATAGATAGATAGATAGATAGATAGATAGATAGATAGATAGATAGATAGATAGATAGATAGATAGATAGATAGATAAATAGATAGATAGATAGATAGATAGATAGATAGATAGATAGATAGATAGATAGATAGATAGATAGATAGATAGATAGATCCCCGACAGGAGCCGGGCCGAGCCAGCTAGTTTATTTATATAATCACGTTTCATGAAAGAACCCACAGTTTGACGACACCTCTGAACTACCCCATATAAATTCCCTCAGTCTGCCAAAAGCGAAAACCGTGCAGACAAAATTCAAAAACCGCGGGGGGGGGGGGGGGGGGGGGGGGGGGGGGGGGGGGGGGGGGGGGGGGGGGGGGGGGGGGGGGGGGGGGGGGGGGGGGGGGGGGGGGGGGGGGGGGGGGGGGGGGGGGGGGGAGGGGGATGTCTTGCTGAAGCGGTAATACTCTTAAAATGATGGAATGAATGCGGGGGTCATAAAATATATACCGCTTATAAACAAACATTGAAATCTGCTATACAATCTCCAGAACAAATTTTTTTTGTTGGGTGGACATAATTATAAGGTTATTTGCTAAATCTCATCATTTTCGCTCAGTTGGTTACTGAGATATTGAATTTTATATTGAGGCAACAACAACAACAACAACAAAAACACTATAAGTGCATTCATGATATGTGTCATGCCGATAAGCGTGGGTGGGTCATCGTTCTCTATTTCACACAAAATACATAGAGACCTTAATACTTACGGACAAGAGAAGTTAGTTAGTTAGTTGCATATCTTTTACAGGGCGTCGCAGTCAACGCCAGCATCTTTTGCTGTTGTGACATCTTGTCACGTTTACATTCATTATTTTGCCATTGCTTTCTGAACGACCGGCACCCATACCATTTCGTAAAATAACCAAAACAAGACGGTCTGCTGCCAATTCGCCAGCAGCTGTGTTTCGAAAGACGGTATACGAGATTACGAACCGCGTCCGTATCACCTCCGCCACAGATACCGGCTCTATGAGTTTGCGTGTCTTAAAAAAGAAAGGGGTTAAAAGGCAAGTATATCGTCTTCATAGCATCAGGGATTATCCTATTTGGCTATATCTCTTTCCGCAAGACGGCCTGCCGAACTCCGTAGCTCCAGCGAGGAAATTGCACTCGAGAACCCAACGACGTAGGCCGGAATCAAACCGACACCCTTCGGAGCGCACGGCAGGCGGCGTCATTACTTCACCACGGAGGCCCTGCGTAACTGTGTTTGTGTGGATGTGTGTGTGTTTGTGTGGGTGTCTGTGTGTTTGTGTGGGTGGGTGTGTGCATGGGTGTGCGTGTGTTTGTGTATATTGGTCAGTGAGTCTCGGTGTGTTTATGTTGCGGCTGTGTTCTTTTCGTGTGTTTGTATGCGTTTTATCTGTGTGTGTATGTGTGTGTGTGTGTGTGTGTGTGTGGTGTGTGTTGTGTGTGTGTGTGTGTGTGTGTGTGTGTGTGTGTGTGTGTGTGTGTGTGTGTGTGTGTGTGTGTGTGCACGCGTGCCTGTGGGTCTTAAAAAGATTCTTATGTTTTTTGCCAATGTCATACTCAACTACTTCGGTACCAAGCAACACGTGATGTGTGATTGACTCAGCGAGTTCTAACAGCGGTCTATGCGCAGAATTGCACGTTAAGAAATGCTCACTACATATCTTATAGTTAGCCATGATAGAAAGTATCATCATCATCATCATGTGTCATGGATGGGTCATGGTTCGCAATTCACACAGTCACTAAAGTGTTGGTTCAGATCCGTGTGTGTGTCCCGATTATGCCATCTGGCCAAGCCATCCTGGTATTTGTCGCGTTGTTTTCCCCTTTGCTCTGTTCCCATCAATTTTGCCAGTTGTAGCTAATTTTGTCAAGTTTATTTCTCCTTTAACGTGGCCAGAAAATGTTTTCTGTCGTCGTCTAATGTCTTTAGACTTCTTCTTCTTCTTCTTCTTCTTCTTCTTCTTCTTCTTCTTCTTCTTCTTCTTCTTCCTTCTTCTTCTTCTTCTTCTTCTTCTTCTACTGTTTTTTTTTTTTTTGCGCTCGCTCACTTTGAACCCAAGCATAGTCCAGACACTACTTACAGTCGTGCTGGACTGAATTCTGCGTGTGGATTTGCTTTCCCTAGTAACAGTGTCCCTCACCATCGGGCGAACCCACTCCAACTTCAGAGGTACTTGTAATTTACATCCCTATGTCAAGGACGAAAGGTCAAGGTGTAAAGGTTGAACCCCTAACCTCGGCATCAGCACACCGGATGTTTAAGAACACGCGTTCTTAGCCATTCGGCCATGCTGACCTACCTTCTTCTTCTTCTTCTTCCTCTTCTTCTTCTTTTTCCTCCTCCTCCTCCTCCCTCCTCCGGCTACTGCTGCTGCCACTGCTTTTTCACTGCTATAAATCAGACAATAGCGATCATAACTCTAGACTCTATATTATTATTTATAAACCCCCGATGTTGTAGCTGCTATGCATCTTCCTCGGTTCTCCTCTGTCTCTCTTGTCTTATACCTGCCCTCTGCATGCACGATGCAATCAACCAAGCCACTATTCTCTGCTTATAATTCGCTAGGCAATTTTTACATTCAGTAGTTTGCCATTGCTTTATGAACGAGAAGTCAACATTTAACTACAACTGACCAGCGCATGGAATGAACCAATAAGGCCGCATTCAGTATAGAAACCTTACCTGCCGCATAAATATTCGACCAAAGGTTGAGAAGCCGAGTGGAACCTTAAATCCTCGGTTGACCATGTCCGGATAGCTGCCAGGCTCGTCCAGTAGCACCTGGAATGATTTCAGGACAAGCAATACCTGATGATAAGTACACTTAAGATGAACCTTGAGACCTACAGAGCATCTACTGAGTCTATTGTTCATGCCGTGTTAGTTTGTTTGTTCGTTCTTTCATTCTATCTTTCGTTTGTTTGTACGTTACGCAGTTAACAAGCTGGCTGATTGGCTGGTTGACTGGTTGGTTGGTTGGTTGGTTGGTTGGTTGATTGAATGGTTGGTTGGTTGGCTAGGTAATTATTTAGTTACTTACTTACTTAGTTAGTCTGTCAGTCAATCAGTCAGTCAGTCAGTCAGCCAGTCAGTCAGTCAGTTAGTTAGTTAGTTAGTTAGTTAGTTAGTTAGTTAGTCAGTCAGTTAGTTGATTTAGTTTAGTTAGTTATTCGTTTAGTTAGTTAGTTTAATTAGTTAGTTAGTTAGTTAGTTAGTTAGGTTAGTTAGTTAGTTAGTTATTGTTTGGTTTGTTTGTTTGTTAATGCGTTAGTTAGTTAGTTAAGTTAGTTAGTTATTAGTTAGTTAGTTAGTTAGTTAGTTAGTTAGTTAGTTAGATGTAGGAGAAGTAAAAGAAAGAAGGGGGAAGTTGTAGTTTAGTTAGTTAGTGTAGTTAGTGCGAATTCTGTTGACAAGGCCCATTGTTCTCACAATGTACCCGTCGTGTCTGGCCTTGCCGATTCTTACTCCCAAGTCTCTCATTCCCGACAACAATGTAGATTCACTGGTGTCAGTCCTCCGCTCTCGACATCTCTCTAATGGCATCAATAACATCGGCACGATCCACGGGCTGACCATCTGCAGGGGATGCAGAGCCAGCAGGTTTATTAGCTGGTTCATTTCCTCCAATGTGGGTGATCATGTCTGTCCACATACTTCTGCTTCGTGTTCTGCCGGCCATTTCTGATACTGTTCTTGCATGTCATGATGTCAAAATGTCCGGCATCTTCTCTCTCTCTCTCTCTCTCTCTCTCTCTCTCTCTCTCTCTCTCTTCTCTCTCTCTCTCTCTCTCTCTCTCTCTTTCTCTCTTTCTCTTTTTCTCTCTCTCTCTTTCTCGATTTATCTATGTGTCTCTCTCGCTTTTCCGTTGTCACGAAATCTCCAGCTTTCCTCTTTTCAGAATGTGCTCAAAGAATGCAGTTTCTTATAATGCCAGTAATCAATTTTATTTGTGAGTTTATTTCTCTAAAGATATCGTCATAGCTCTTTGACAACATAAAAGAATAAAATCAGAAGTACTTACTTTCAATCCCGATGCCATCATGGCGTCTCCTTGAGGTACGGTCTGGGTTAACGACACAGACAAACCGGATGAAGGTCCTACCATTGAGGTTCTGACGGGGTTACTAGCATTATGGTTAAACTGATAGCACATGCCGTCTATTGTCTGCGTAAGTGTGAAGATGCTCTCGCAGGCCACTTTGACGCCATTCCAGGCACAGTAGTTGAACGTCTCACTGATGTTGTTTGCCAGCGCTGAGTGGAAGAACATGTACTGAGATAGCCACAGGCAAATTAACCGATACAGTGCCGAAGGAACCCGGCGATGTTAAAGACAACGAGACAAATCAGTGAAGAGGTCAACCATACACACGGTGGACAGACGGGAATAGCAGAGTCCATGGGAATCTCGATATATGAAGCCCATGAACAGGCACTCTCTCCGCCGTTTCAGATTGGATTGGATTAGCTTTCCCTATTACCAGTGTCACACGCCATCTGGCGTACGCACTCCCTCTTCTGAGGTACTTGTAATTTATGTCTCGGAAGTCAAGGATGAGAATTCAACATATTAGTCTTGTACCTCGACATCAGCACACCGGAAGTTCAAGAGCGAGGGTTCTTATCCATGCCATGTTCTCCAATTATTATTATTTCATTGTGTTCCCACCACATGTGTTGTCATCCGAAATCCATATATAGTTCTGAAGGTCCAGGAGCCCGTTCTGAAAGTCCAGGTGCCAGTTCTGAAGGTCCAGGTGCCAGTTCTGGAGGTCCAGGTGCCCAGTTCTGAAGGTCCAGGTGTCAGCTCTGAAGATTTTCCTTGGCAAAATGGGGTTCTTAGGAGATCCAGACTTTTTGTGGCTTTCCCCTACATCGCATTATAATTCTTCTCGAAGAGCCTTCTTTCATTTTAGTTGACAGCATCATTCTTGTTTCCTTATCTCTAGACTTGTTATCTGTTGGCTGAATTTTGCAGTTACAGTTTTCTACGGAATGCGTTAGTTAATCTAACTAATGCAATACGGTGCAGTACTGAACGTCAACTTGCCAAGGAATCACGAACAGTAAAAAACAATGCTGAGGATATGCAGCTGACATGTGGGGGTAACCTGAAAACAGAAGCTACTATGGCTAAAGAGTCCATTGTTAACAATGTCTGCTGCGTCGAACCCACCGAAGACTACAAACTTCTCACTGTGCGAGATTGCACGAAATTCAGAGCACCTATAGAAAATATGAAGCCTTTCTGTCCCACAAGATATCCACAGATGCCAAAGGGTAGATAATAAAGAGAACAATAACCCTGAAAAAGTATTATTCAAAAAGAGGCCACGTATATACACCTGGTAAAATATCGTATGAATTGCAAGATTTCATTAGTATATTTGGTGATATCAAAGAGAAAGGTGACACCCAAATTTGAAATAGAGATAGAAGGGAAAATTCTTCACCAAGTGGATAGTGTTAAATATCTAGGGACATTTATAACATCAGCTGGGTGATGCACAACAGAAATTACAAGCATAATAGGGCAAGCATAAGCTGCATTTCAGAAAATGAAGAATGCCTTAAGCAATAAGTCACTATCATTGAATGTAAGAGAGAGTGCTGAAGTGCTATATAGAACCTGTTTTGCTGTATGGCTGTGAATTCTGGCATTTAAATGAACAAATTAGGAAGAGATTGGAAGCGATAGACATGTGGTTCCTGAGACGAATGTTGCGAATTCCTTGGACTATCAAAGTAACTAACAACGATTGCCTGAAAGAGGCTACTGAAACTAGAACATTATATATAACAATAAGAAAGAGGCAAACAACTATTTTTGGGGGGGTCATGTGATGAGAAGAGGGGCATCGGAGAACATCGTGACAACTGAAAGATCGAGATGAAGAAAGGACAGATTCAGACCACGAGAAATGATTCTGGACGGATTGCGACGGTTGCATGTAGGAATATCAAAAGCGGTGCTGATCAAGAAAACCAAAGATCGAGATCCATGGAGAGTCATGAACGCCTACCCACATTGTGCACACCCACAAAGGAGCTCGTGAAAATGCTCGAGATGAGTTTGTCCTCGTGGCTTGTAGGCTGGTTCCAATTCTAGATTCTTCGATTTGTGAAGAATGGCCAACAAAAACTGTCAACTACATTGAGAAAAAGAGTGCTGATGTCCTTTATAGAACCGTTACTGTTATGTGGGGGTGAATCATGGATAATAAAAAGACACATGAAAAACATCTAACGGCAGTGGGAATGTAGTTTCTGAAAAAAAAAATACAATGAATGTTATGGGTGGACATATATAAAGATTGGCACAGTCTTTCAAGAGACATGTTGCTGTTGTTGTTGTTGTTGTTGTTGTTGTTGTTGCTGTTGTTGTGGTTGTGGTTGTTGTTGTTGTTGTTGTGGTGGTGGTGGTGGTGGTTGTTGTTGTTGTTGTTGTTGTTGTTTTGGCGCTCGCTAGCTTTGAACTCAAGCGTAGTCCACACACACACACACTACTTCTAGTAGTGAAAATGTGGTGACCACTGGCAAAGTGTATGGGGCAGTAGCAAGTGGCAGACAATGGGAGTCATACCTGGGTGACTTGGTCACATTTCATAATCGGAACAGGATCACATACCTTATCCAAGGCTGGTTATCGTGTGAGATGTGAACCATGACCGTCCACGCTAATGGGCATGGCTTCTTCATCTTCTGCCCTCTATCCCCCATTAGAGCATAAGCCCTCAACCAAGCCAAGCCATCCTATATTTTGCTATCTCCTGCAGCTCCCTCCATGACCCCCCCCCCCCCCCATATTATTCATCTCTGTAATTTTCTTCTCCGTGTGTTTTAAGATCTCCGGCTATTGTTTGCCTTGTGGGTTCCAGACAAGAGACTGTCTAGCTATATTGTTCACGGGTTTTTCCAGCGACTGCGTCTTTTCCTTACCTCTTGAAACACTGGTATGTGGTTAGTTTTCTCCATGATTCTGTCATACCATTTCATTCCCACTACTCCGCTCAGGCACCAATTACTGGTGAATGTTTGTAGTTTATCACCAGTATACAAATGTATCACCATCATACTTAGGTGCACACACCATTGCTCTTTAATAGTCGTCCACTATGGCCAACCCATGTACTGGTACCTACTCATGCATTGTACGTACATCTACTGGGACTCCTTAGCTTTCACTCTCGGACAATCATCACATCTCCATTGCTTCCAGCTTCCCGCCGTATCCTTCCTGTCCCTTTTCCATGCACCATTTCCACTCATTTAAATTGGATTTTCATTGAACCGTTACCATTCCCTACCCTGGTACCCATGACCCACAAACTCCCACGGTTATTCATAAAAGAGGATAAAGGTGACATTAGTGTTAGTATTACAGCCTGGGATTCTGAGATTAGTAGAAAACATTTATTTCAAATTTTCAATGTTTTCTTCATTGCTCTCATTTGTTCATCTTTTTATTCTTCTCATCCCGTCCTTATGCCTTAATGTAGTCACCGGATGGTCTTCTCCGTGACTATATGTTGTGTTTTGTATATGTATGTGTTTGCTGATGAAGGCTAGCCGCCGAAACGTCCTGTATTGTTCGTAATTCTGTTCTGTAACGCTGCATTACTTTGTGCTATTTTATATTGTTTACATGTCCACAGCTTTACCGCAGTTTCACTAATTTTATTCATAGTTTACGTTTAATTCTTTTAGTTGTTCTCCAGGTTTTTGACCCATACAGCACCACTGATTTACCACTGGAGTTAATAGTTTTAAGTTTTGTGCTAAGTTTAACTTCCTTCAACTTCTCAAAATTGTCCTAGTGCTATGAACGTTTCTCTTGCCTTTTGTGTTCTTATTTTAGAATCTCTCTCTCTCTCTCTCTCTCTCTCTCTCTCTCTCTCTCTCTCTCTCTCTCTCTCTCTCTCTCTCTCTCACTCTCTCTCTCTCTCTCTCTCTCTGTGCCCTCATATTCATCCACATTTCTTCTCAATTAGGTGTATGATTCCGACTATACTAGCCACTTTAGTAACTTTTTCTAAATTGCTTTTTAATTATATAACCTGCATAGTTGGATACTTCTAGGGAAAAAAAGAACAGATCAAACGGTACCTTATTCAAGTCTGTAGGTCAATTCTAAGCCGAGATATTAATGTTTGTGTGTAATTTTATCATTTGAAAGGGACATACAGAAGAAAAACGATTTCGACCTTTCACTTTTTGTGACCCTACCTACACACTCACACAACTATCGGTTTACACTGTCGCCAAGGGAGATTAAAAAAGCGGCCGTCTAACTCTAACTCAAGGAAAAATAACTATGCCGGTTATATATATATATATATTATATATATATATATATATATATATATATATATATATATATATATATATATATATATATATATATATATATATATATTTATTTTGTCTTGTCAGCCAGCGTAGATATATGCATTTGACAAAAGAATTCAAATTGAAAAGATTCAAAATTATAAATGATCTTGTCCTTGAAGAGTGATGAAAAATTAAACATGCATACAATAATGGGTGTTGAATGTGCACATGCATTCATTATCATGTTAATCGCTCTGAATACTCCATAACAATAATTAAAAAGAGTATGACAACGAAAACTGCCTATCCCCCGCCATTGAAATACGACATTACGAGATTTAATGCCAACTTAAAAGGTCGAAAATTACAACATACAAGTGAAAATGGATGCTACATTTAATAATACATAGCATAGCAATGTAATACGTCTCATAAAACGGTATTTACGGGTTTACTTACCACTTAGACCGGTCTCTACGGCTAAGGGCTTGCGAACATGGTTTGTGAGCCCGTATACCTGGGTACGAAACGCAGCGGTGCTGGTTTTTCGAAAAAGGTATAGGAGCCGGTCGTTCAGAAAGCAATGGCAAACTACTGAACGTAAAATTTGCCCAGGAATCACGCACAGCGAAAATGCTGGGGTTGACTGCTACGTCATGTGAAGGACATGCAACTTAATAATTTTTTTACCACTTAGAATAGACAGCCTGGTTCTCCAGTATAACAAGGATTCCCGACTTGCCAGAAATGCAGAACGCAAAACGGGTTGGGCAAAACTATATCAAGTAATCAGTGTCTGTTTTAACTCGATCTTGAAATAATCGTGGAATTTAACATCATGAGTACGCTTACCGTGCCCATATCGGAGACACAAAAACAAATATCCGAACGTAACCGCAAGAAACATTCCGGTAAAATACGGCAAAATGAACCGCAGTAACTAGACTATACTGAAGTTGGAACTGGGAATGAAAAGAGAGTTGATGAAAGACATAAAAAAGAAGCAGGAGAAATATTTCGGCCACGTTAAAAACTTTTACAAACACCATACTGGAGGGGGCAAGGTTGAAGGCAAGCAAGCAAGAGGTAGACAGCGATACAAGTAGGGAAGATAGCATCAAGATATCGACGAACCGCCGTCTGAAAGAAGGCGAGAGACAGGCAGTTTTGGAGATCCATGGCAGCCAACCTTCATTGTGGAGATGGCACCTGATTAATTGAAGTGGGGTTACACCGAAGTCAGATTGGGTTGTTATTTACTTGATTTCGTCTTTGTCTTACATGTATGAACATCGACATTGCACATGATATGGATGATCAAACAACAAAACATAGCCATAAACAACCGTTACATTTGTAGACATGATATGGATGATCAAACAACAAAACATAGCCATAAACAACCGTTACATTTGTAGAGAACTGACACTGGCTGGTCCAGGACATCGGTGTAGCTGGGGTCAGACAGCCAGTCTTCTAGATCCTTCTCCGAGGTGATACTTTCAGCCAGGTGAATGTTGTACAACTTCTCTGCGCCGTCTGTGACATTGTGTAACAGGCTAGCTTTTCTGGTACAGCAAAAAACAAATGATCACGAAGGGTGCAGGTAGTTGTACCTTTGACGTTTATATTTGCTGACGCTCACTGAGATAATAGGTTATGTGTGGGATATTGGTGGTGATGTTGGTGGTGGTGTTGGTGGTGGTGGTGGTAGTAGTAGTAGTAGTAGTAGTAGTAGTAGTAGTAGTAGTAGTGGTGGTGGTGGTGGTAGTAGTAGTAGTAGTGGTGGTGGTGGTGGTAGTAGTAGTAGTAGTAGTAGTAGTAGTAGTAGTAGTGGTAGTAGTAGTAGTAGTAGTAGTAGTAGTAGTAGTAGTAGTAGTGGTGGTGGTAGTAGCAGCAGCAGCAGCAGCAGCAGTAGCAGTAGCAGCAGCAGCAGCAGCAGCAGTAGTAGTAGTAGTAGTAGCAGCAGCAGCAGCAGCAGCAGCAGTAGTAGTAGTAGTAGTAGTAGTAGTAGTAGTAGTAGTAGTAGTAGTAGTAGTAGTAGTAGTAGTAGTAGTAGTAGTAGTAGTAGTAGTAGTAGTAGTAGTAGTAGTAGTAGTAGTAGTAGTAGTAGTAGTAGTAGTAGTAGTAGTAGTAGTAAAACCTGTTTGTTACCCCGGCCCAGAGATGAAAGAATAGTAACACAGTGATCAGACATATATGTCGTATGAGGCGATCTAAAGGCCGTTGCTTGAGACGTGCTGCCCTATCCTATAGACAACATGAGCTGTAATATTCAGCCAACCGTGAATAAGTCTGGATATTAGGAAGTAAGGAAAACTCACCCAACCATGAATAAGTCTAAAGATTAGGAAATACAAAAAAAAAAAAAAAAAAAACACTCAGCCAATCAGTTCAGGAAATAAGAAAAATGCAATCAACTATGGAAAATAGCTGTTTTATTTTTTTAAATAAAAGCTATGAAGCGATGCAGAGGAAAATCCTAAAGAGTTTGAGTTACCGACTCACTCCATTGTCCCAGAAACAACACATGGAATGTTAGAACTGTGTATAAATTAGGTAACACCGCACAAGCTCTAAAAGAAATGACATATTATAAGGCTACCACTTAACAGAATCTAGACAAATTCTAGAAAGATGGCAGGAATACTGCAGTGGAATGCATTATATAAATGACTGTGAGGATATGAATGTTATACATGAACCAATGACCGCAGAAACAGAACCTGAACCCTCATTAGATGAAATTGCTTGGGCAATAAAGAACCTGAGGAATGGTAACATCACCAGGATGTGATGAGATACCAGCTGAACTAATTATAGCGGGAGGAGAAGAAAGCATACACATATATCACGCATTATGTAAAGAGATATAGAAATATGGTATATGGCCAAAAGATTGGAAGAGAACTATCTTCATTCCAATATCAAGAGAAGGCAACCTGAAATTATGCACCAACTATAGAACTGTTGCCTCTGATCAGTCATGCAAGTAAAATTCTACTAAACATCATAATGAGAAGACTTCGCAAGAAAATGGAAGAAGACATTAACGTGGTTCAAGCTGGATTTAGACAAGGAAGAGGAACTAAGAGATCACATATTCAACATGCGTTTAATAATAGAGAAGTGCAGAGAATTTAATGTAAACCTATTCTCATGTTTTGTGGATTATTAAAAGGCATTTGACTGTGTACAACATCGAAAACTTTGGGAAATCATGAGGAATATGGGCTTTCCATCACATGTAGTACAACTCATAAAAATGCTCTATCTAGACCAACAAGTAGCGGTTAAAATATAATGAGAAATGTCAGAGATGATATAACCAGGGAGCAATATGATGCCCTAAATTTAAAAAAAAAGTCGCTTAAAAGTCGACAGGGTCGACTTCATCGCACCGGGTTTTATCCCATATGGCTCGGTCTCTTTCCGCAGCACGGAAAGCGTCGCATAAAGCACGAACTCCGTAGCTTTTAGCGACGACCCACAGGAGTCTCCGAAAGATTTAACTCGTAAACTGAAGGATACGGCCCGGAATCGAACCCACAACCTTCGGAGTACGAGTCAAACGGCTTGACCACTTCGCCATAGAGACTCCCTAGTAGTCTAAATGCCCTAAATATGCCCTAAATATAGGTGGTCATGAAATACCAGAGATTCGATATGCTGATGATACAGTATTACTATCCACATCACAGAATAGTCTAGACAACTTAATAACCTCAACCCAAAGAAATAGTGAAAATCAGAACTTATATCTTAACATAGCAAAAAACAAAGATAATGCATACAGATAAAACTACTATGGAGAAAGAAATATATGTTAATGAGGAAAGATTGGAGGTTGTAGAAAATTTTGATTATCTTGGGTCATTGATTACCAACAATAGTGACACAATTAAAGAAATTGAACGACGACTATTAATTGCTCTTCAAAGACTAAAACAACAGAATACATTATGGAGTGAGACAGATAGAATTAGAAAAATTAGATTTTTAAAAGCATGCATCTTTCCCATTGCAGGTTACGCTTGTGAGACCTGGAAACTTACTTAACAAGCTGAACAGTGCATAAATGCTTTCGAATATAAATGTTATAGACGGGTTCTAAGAATATCTTGGGTAAAGAAAAGAACAATTCAAGAGTTGAATATTGAAGATGATTGGCTATTAAAGACAATAAAAGAAAGAAAATTGATATATTTTGGTCACTTGAAACGTCATGAAAGTTTGGAGAGAACACTAATGGAGGGGTATATGCTTGGGAAGAGAGGAAGAGGAAGGCCAAAGAGATGATGGATGCAGGGTGTGGCGGATGATCTCTAGATGGGTGTATCAGACGTGGGACATCTTGCTTGTGATCGAGAAGTTTTCCGGAGGGTTGTTATGGGAGCGAGGTACTGCAAAGGACATTCTACCGAATGAATGAATGAATGAATGAATGAATGAATGAATGAATGAATGACCACTTTGGGATTACGGGAAGCAAGTTGCAAGGGAACATTTGGGAATACATCTAAGCGCAGGTGAAACCGTACTGTTCTCACACCATACAAATGAAAATACCAGCACAGCGATATTGTGGTTCTAATGCTTCCCATAGAGACAGAAAATTGCTGTTAGAATGGAAAGTAGTGAGAATAATAGCAGCAGCAATACGAACTACTAACTAGAAGGTAATCATGAACGTAATTCACTGTTATGCACCAACAAATGAGAAGAGTGAATCGGTTAAACGACAGACAGACAGACAGACAGACAGACAGACAGACAGACAGACAGACAGATAGACAGACAGACAGCGGACGGACGGACAGACAGACAGACAGTATGAAAATATAAGAAAAGGCAGAAACAGACAAAAGTACCCCACACTCATTTCTCACCTGTAATCAAAACGGTGCAGGTTGCACAGCGTCACTGCGGGGAAAGGGAGCTCACTGACATATTTGATGTCCAACAAAGTCTTCACTGGGTAGCTGCAGTAGTTTCCCCCTAACTGGATCAGTCCCCATATCATCAGTGTTAAGGACACCGCAATGCCGACCTTCCATAGCGACCTGGACGATGAAAAGCAACAGATAAGAGACTTCAGGAAACGGAATCATGCCTGTATTCAGCCTAACATATTATTCCTATGGAAGAACAAGAATTTCCATTGCGAGGGTAGTCTTTTGCAATATGAATAACATACTGACCAATAAGAAGATATCAACTGAAAAAGAAAAAGTGTTGAAATGCTACATAGAACCTGTGTTTTTGTATGGACGTGGAGCGTGGACAATGAGCAGACAAGCTGAAAAACATCTGATGGCTGTGGAAATGTGGTTTCTGAGGAAAATGCAAAGAATACCATGGACAGACAGAAAAACCAATGAACACGTCCTTCAAGAAACAAATTAAGATCGTAAACTGATTAGAGACATTAGACGTAGGCAGTGAAACTTTTTTGGGCATGTTATGAGAAGAAATAAATTAGAGAACTTGGTGACAACTGGCAAGATCGAAGGGAAGAGACCAAGGGGGAGAGTGTATTACTTTGTCACGTGGTATGGTCAAGACTGAAACATGGAGTTGATCCACAACTCTGGTGATCGAGTGAGATGGTGAAACATGACCGCCCACGCTTATCGGCAAGGCACATGATGGATGGGTGGATTGATGGACGACAATCCTTTTCAGATTGATATCCAAAATGTAGCTATTTCGGTCATACGATTATCGTCTTCTGTCTCTTGTGCTGCCAATCATTTCTGATATCGACGTTCCTCCGGGCCATGATGTCAGACTGTCTAACATCTTCTCTTTTGTTCTCCGAATGGTTCTCCTTCCCTCCAAATTTTCCGTTGTGACGAGATACAGCAGCTTTTCCCTTCTCACGACATGCCCAAAGAATGTGGAATGTCTTTTTCTCATGCGAGTAACCAGTTGTGGTTATGAGTTAACTTCTTTCCAGATTTCTTCACTGGTCTTTGTATCCGTCCGTTTTGTTTTTGTATACGAACCGAGAACACCAAACAAAAGGGAAAACCTAAGCACTAACCAGGTGCACAAGGGCCTGAGTGGATCTAAAGGTTCACATGTGGGACCAAGCGACATCAAACAGAACACAGTAGTGTGCTAGACCTGGCCATGAAGGCCGAGAATCCCTCACCGTGAATACACAACTACTAGATACAGGGCCTTCAAGGATCAAATAGGGTCGAAAGGCTCATGTGTGGTACTGAAAGACCTCTATCCTACAGATAAAGCAATCCGCTACAAACAGTAAAGCAATTAACACTTGTTTGGATTAGAACAAGAACATTTACATTACTAAAAGCATGCATATTTCCCGTTGCAACTATCAGGTATTGCACTTGGGAACTCGAAGCAAAAAACATCTTAAATGCACATATATACTCCTTTGAATATAAATGTTATAGAAGAATAATATAAATTTACTAGACGTTAAACAGGAATAGAGAGATCTATGCAACAAGACTTAGGTAGAGAAGAAGACTGTTTATTAAAATAAATAAACTTGAAAGAATTATATATTTTCTGCGGGGACAAATAAAATAACGCATGGGAGACGTTGGTGTACAGGGAAAGTGGGGAAGAGAAAGAAAAAGATGTAGATGAATTCAAGATGTAGTATATAATTTACACCTGGCAGCAACAGAGGTAGAACTTTGCACTCCCCACATACCTGTTCATCTACGCGGATGGTCTGTGCTAAGAGGTGAAAAAAGTGCCTAGGCGTTTGTGGCGAACGTTGGTGGGCGGTGTTTGGTATGGGAAAGCCTGGTATAAGATACCATAACAACTAGTCTGAGAATGGAGGTTTAGGCAGCACACGCATGTCGTGATTATAACGGATTCACAAAGTAAGATGAGAAAGGTCATGACAGGCATGCTTCGGGCAGAGTGACAGGCTTCAATTCAACAACAACAAAATAGAGAGCATTTGATGAATTTCCAGGACACGCTGGTGTGGTGGGAAACAAGCTGACGGACAGCTTGGCTGATAGTGTATTGATGCAGGATAAGACAGAAGTGGTAGGGGCTTTAAGATCGTGTATAGTGCAGAAGAAGAGTTAGATTATCACGGCTTGGAGAGAATGGTGATGCAGGGAGTGACCAGAGGATCTGGCCGACACTCAGGACTCCCAGGAAAATCCAAGCGGACACATAATCAGACTTCTATTGGTACCATTAGTATTAGAACTCTTTGCTTGTTGTTAAACATGAGGGCGGAGCACGTATGTTCCGAGTGCGGTGATGTAGGTTTTTGACTCAACGCAACTCAACCCAACGTACCCGTTCTACATATATGCAAAAACAAATGTCATGAGAAACGTCAAAAATGATGAGACCGAAGATAATTATATCTCATCTCTCATCTCATCATGTTCCTCTTGTACCTTGCGGTGTCGAGGTGATGTATAAACTTTGTGAGAGTGCCCGATTATGGGCTTCATATATTGATATTCCCATGGACTCTGCTATTCCCTCCGTCCAACGTTTACGTGGTCGGCCTCTTCCTCTGTTTCCATCTGGTCTGTACATCATTGCTTGTTGTGGTATGCTGTTGACTGGTAACCTACTTGCATGGCCAAACCATTTGACTTGCTGCTTTTTAATAAAATCTAGTGCTGCTTTAACCCCCACTTTAGTCCTGATTTCTTCATTTCTGATCTTATCTCTTCTTGATACGTTGAGTCTTCTTCTCAGGAACCTCATTTCTGTTGTTGTGATTTTTCTTTTCTCTTTTTCTGTCATTGTCCAGGTTTGGCATTGGTAGCATAGAGTTGGTAGGAAGATTGTGTTGTAAAGTGCTTTCTTAGTAGTTACTGATACATGTTTGTTCTTTAGTATTGGTGCCATTTGTCCAATGAATTGATTTGCCTTATTGCACCTATATTCGATCTCGTCTTCTGATCTGCCATTTGATTATATTATACTTCCCAGGTTTGCTGATGATTGCGCTCTATACGCCAACTCAGAGGCGGACATGCAACATAATGTTTCAGCTTTCTCACATGCCTGTGCCAACTTTGGGCTCAATATCAACTTGGAGAAGACTGTAGTTATGTACCAGCCAGCTCCAGGGAATAATCACACTGTGCCGAATATCAAAGTTAATGATCATAGACTAAGTGTTGTGGACAAATTTACCTATCTTGGCAGCACCGTGTCACAAGCTGCCACAATCGATGACGAAGTGAATGCAAGAATCTCCAAGGCCAGTGCAGCCTTTGGCAGACTGTACAAGAATGTATGGGACAGAACTGGAATAAGCCTGCAAACAAAGCTAAAAGTCTACAAAGCAGTTGTATTATCCACACTGCTATATGCTTGTGAAACCTGGACTGTTTATCAGCGACACGCTAGGAAATTAAACCACTTCCACACAGTCTGCCTAAGGAAGCTACTGAAGATTAAATGGCAAGACAAGATTCCAGACACTGAAGTCCTAGAAAGAGCATCCATACCCAGTATCCACACTCTACTGATGAAGAATCAGATTCGCTGGGCTGGTCACTTGACTCGCATGCCAGATCACAGGCTCCCTAAACGAATTTTTTACAGCGAACTGCGTTGTGGTAAACGCTCCCAAGGTGGCCAGAGGAAACGTTTTTAACGACACTCTGAAAATTTCACTGAATGCTTTTGGAATTCATCATGACACCTGGGAGGCTGCAGCCAGAGACCGAAATTCGTGGCGTGCATCATTGCGCAAAGGTGCAGTTATATGTGAGGCAACCAGGACTGCAAGAGCTGTGAAGAAAAGGCAGGACAGAAAAACCACTGCAGGAAATCCTCCTCCAGAGACGTCAAGCATTCTTTGTCCACATTGTCAAAGAACATTTCGAGCCAAAATAGGCCTTATCAGCCATCTTAGAACCCACGGCTCCACACCTTCAACCCCACTGGATGAAATGAATGGTCATCATCATTCTTGATGGACAAACAACACTTCCCAGGTACTTGAAACTCTTCACTTTTTTGAAGGGGTGTTCGTTTAGGTGAATTGTTGTTGTTTGTTCTTCTTTAGTTATAGTCATTACCTCTGTTTTGCTTGTGCTAATTTTCATGTTATGTTCCCTACACATTTCGTTTAGACTATTCATGTGGTCTTGTAATTCAGCTCCTGATTTTGCTATTAGTGCTTGGTCGTCCGCAAACAGGAGTTCTCTAATGGTTCTTCTTCTGTGTTCTCGTCATGCGGTGTTCTTGCTATCTCTGCTTGGTTGGTTTCTTTACATATGTTGTCTATATATGTTATGAACAAGAGGGGGGACAGGACACAACCTTGTCGTACTCCAGATCTTATGGTGAAGGGTTCTGAGTGTCCTCCAGTTGCTCTAACTATGCATTCACTGTTGTTGTATAAACTTCTACATAAGTTTGTTAGATGTGTACTCACTCCATATTGTTTAAGGATTTGCCACAACTTGTTTCTATCTACTCTATGGAATGCCTTTTCTTGGTCGACAAAGGCTAAGTAGAGTGTTTCATTGAATTCGATTGATTTTTCTATAAGTTGTCTAAGAGCAAATATTGCATCTGTGCATCCTTTGTTTTTCCTAAATCCAAGTTGTGTTTCGCTTAGCTGGGGTTCTAACGTAGTTCGTAATCTTTTCTCAAGAATTTTGCAAAATATTTTCACAGTATGACTCAACAGTGAAATTCTTCTGTATTGTGTGCAGTCTCTTTTGCTGCCTTTGTTTTTCCAAATTGGGATAATTATGGCATTTCCTCAATCTCGTGGTGTCTGTTGTTCTACCCAAACATGATTGAATAGTCTATGTAGCCAAGCTTTTTCTACTTCTCTTGCTGCTTTAATTAGTTCATTTGGTATTTCATCCTGTCCTGATGATTTGTTCAATGGGGCTAATCTGATGGCTTCTATAATTATAATTCATTCATAATGGGCGGGAATCCAGTTCTAAGACTCATATAGTGCAGAACAACGCTAGAAGAAGAGCTCATGGTGTCTGGCAGCAAATACAACCAAAATCAAATTTTTTTAATGAACTTTTCAACACACAAACAAACACCAACAACAACAACAAAATAATAAACAGAAAAATGTCTACAGGCAAACTTTCAACCACAGATCACAATCAACAATAAAGAAGCTTGGGGAGGGGGGGGGGGGATGACAACTCATAAACGTTTAATCAGCGCAAATATAGAATGTTCAAACGAATTCGGAAAGAAGCTGGGGATAACAGTGCAGAGGGTAAACTGGATTAACTGTCTATTGGGCAACATCAACAAACAAGCTAGAGTATAATTGTTGAGTACAAGTACCTTTCCGTTGCCAACATATGGATTTTAATCATGGATTATATGGAAGATACTGAAGAAGAATCACGTAGTAGTAGTAGTAGTAGTAGTAGTAGTAGTAGTAGTAGTAGTAGTAGTAGTAGTAGTAGTAGTAGTAGTAGTAGTAGTAGTAGTAGTAGTAGTAGTAGTAGTAGTAGTAGTAGTAGTTAGTAGTAGTAGTAGTAGTAGTAGTAGTAGTAGTAGTAGTAGTAGTAGTTAGCAGTAGTAGTAGTAGTAGTAGTAGTAGTAGTAGTAGTAGTAGTAGTAGTAGTAGTAGTAGTAGTAGTAGTAGTAGTAGTAGTAGTAGTAGTAGTAGTAGTAGTAGTAGTTCTAGTGATGGTTGTTGTTGTTTTTGTTGTTGTAATACTAACAGTAGTTGCAGTACCAGCAGCAGAAGTAATAGATGCAGTAGCAATTGTTGTGCTAGTGGTGCTCGTACTAGCAGTAGTAATAGTGAATGTAGACGTAGTTGTTGTTATAGTGGTGGTAGTGATGGCTGTTCCGTCTCCGTGGCCAAAGGCTTGCGAACACAGTTATGAACAGGCGTTATAAACTCAGCCGCGACCGATTTGTGCAGCAGACCTTGTCGCGTTGTGTTATAACGTGCTGGTATGGGAGCCGGTCGTTCAGAAAGCAATGGCAAACTACGGAACGTAAAAACTTGCCTAGTACATCAACAGCAGCTGAAAAATGCTGGTGTTGACTGCAACGTCCTGCAAGGGATATGCAACATTTAAAAAAAAAAGTGATGGCTATAGTAGAAGAAGAAGATGGTGATGATGACGATGATGATGAGGATGAAAATTACCTTATAATTTTGTTCCTCTCTGGGCTGGTTGAGCATCTAAATCCGTGAGCTGAAGTGTACTCGCAAAACAAAGCTACCGCGTCAAAATCTAGTTCCTTTATACCAGCCAACCATCTTCTAGTGCGTCTCCTGAGCTGTGATTTGCCTTTAAAATGTTTCTTATGTTTGTCCAGCAAAATCATGGACCCCTGGTCATTGCACGTGTAAGTCACTGGGTTCAGTGTTCCGCTTTCCGGTGTGCCTGTGTGGACGTGTGAGCTCATGCCTCTTTGTTAACTATCCGTTCTTCACTAGTTTTCTTCAGTGGCACTAAAAGGATCAAAGAAGTACAGCGAGATGTATACGGTATTCTGCCTCTGAACATGGAATTTTGTTGAAGAATGCAAAGAAAAAGACGTGATAAATGAATTCTGGATAATGATACAAAATATCACAGAAGATGGTAGAGTAGACAGAAATCAAAATCATAAGTCAAAAAGCAAGTGCGCATGTGTGCGCAACAACCGCATCTACTAAATGTTGCAGATCCTGTTCATTTGTCTGCAGTCAATACTGTATCATCTGCATATCTAATATTATTGATGTTACGTCCCCCCAATGGTGATTCCTCTCATATCTTCTAAATCTCTGAAAATATGTTCGCTGCATAAGGAAAAAAGAATAACTGTATCACACGTCTCTTAATAGGCTTATATTGACCTACTTCATTGTCAATCTTTATGGCAGCTTGTTGTTTCCAATGTATGTATTTACCAGACTAGGGTCTTTTTCATTAATATGTAGATCTGCAAGCATCTTCATCATGTTGGCATGTCTTACTTTATTGTAAGCCTGTGTGGAGTCAATAAAACAGCAAAGATGTAGGTCTTTATTTATTTATATAGAACGTCCTATTGATGTTTTCACCATATGTACATAATTTACTGCACCTTTGCCTTCTACGAACCCACATTATTCTTCTCATATTTCGTTTTGTATTGTCTTCCTAACTCTTTGCATGCTGATTCTTAGAAACATCTTCATGGTGTGGCTCGTCATACTAATTGTTCGATGTTGATCAAATTCCAAGGCTCCTGAGTTCTTCGAGATTTCAATAAACATAGAATTACATAATTTAGGAGATATATCTAAAGTATCATATATTGCGTTTAGCAATCTGGTGACTTGGTCTAATCCATAGCCTTCAAAGGCATTGATAATTTTTGTTGTGATATTGTGTGGACCCGTGGTCCTGCCAGATTTCATATGGTTAAGAAGATTCTGTACTTCCATCTTCACTTCAAAATTTATGGTCCTTCATTATTATTTCGAAAGTCATACTGCTCATTTCTTGTATTATCATAAAGGTCTTTCACATAATCTGACCACGCATGTAAAATCTTATCTTTTTCTATGATGATTTTGCCATCTTTGGTTTTTAGGCAACGCTTTGATGTGTGTGTTCTTTTGTTAGTGATGTCATTAATATTTTTGTGTGTAAATTTGGTATATGGTGTTGTGCTGGTTTTCAATTTTTCTGCAGTTTTCCTCAAACCATGCTTCTTTTGCCTCTTTGCACGGTTTCCTCGACGCTCAGAGGAAAGGCGAGACGGGCATATAATCAGATTGCTACTGGTACTATTGGGGTTGGAACTCTTCGCTGGCTGCTGAGGATGGGGACGGAGCGCTTATGAGAATGCCCGGAATGCTGTGATGTCGGTTCCTAAATCAATCAATCAATCAATCTTGTGAATCTCTTCATATTTTCATGTTTATTTTTGTTATTTCTGTTTATTTCCATGAGTTTTAAGACGTCTTCCGTCATCCATTTCTTAAGTCTCATCATCTTCACTTTGGGATAGTTGTTTTTGCAGCTTGGTTGACTAATTTCTTTTATTTCCCATTGGTCGCTAACACCTTGAAATAATATTTCCATAACGGACAATGCATCAAATGCCAGATCAGCAAAGCAATGATCTAACTATCCGGCTGTCGGAGCTTCCATCCTAGACCAGTTGCCGACCAAGGTTTCGGGTCTGGTCTGCAACGCCATGCAATTCAGTCATTAGACTTTACCTCTACGTTGAATTTATATTTTATCTCCTCACTCTTCAGTGCCCGTAGATCAAATTTTGTGTTTTTTAGTGTACATTTGACTTTCTTTAATTGTATATGTATTTTGCTTATTATTAATCTGTGGTCGCCGTAGTAGTCTGCGCTATATAGTTTTTGCGACTTATAAGACATTTCTAAATCTTCTGTTGGTGAGAATATAATCAATCTTATTTCTAATCTTATGGTCAGGACTCCTCCATATTCATAATATCTTTGTGTGGTCTTGATACCGGGTGTTTCCAATAATTATACCATGCTCTTATGTCCACTGTACAAGTCTACAGCCGCTTTCATTCTGCTCCCCTGGTCCATATGCTACCAATGTCATATTTGGGCATTATCCAAATGACACTTGCTCAAAATCAACATATGACGGTTGAGATGATTGAGAAGAGCTCCCAACTTAACAATTCGAGACCGAGTAAGAAATAATGTTTTCAGACAGACAATGGGATCAACACCCTGTACCATATACAAAGAAATGCAGACGATAAAATGGTTCGACCATCTCGTTAGAATGCAACACCCTCAACTACCAGCACTGGCGCTACATCGAAGAAGATCTGCTACAAGAGCAAGAGGACGCCTGAGAAGAAAATTTATTGACGACATCAAAGACATTGTACAATCACATGGAATGACACTATCCAGTGCCGTCTATCGGACGCTGGAACGTCAACTATTCCTGCTCACAACACTTGACAGAAAAAATGGAAGAAGATGATGATGATGATGATGATGATGATGATGATGATGATGATGATGATGATGATGATGATGATGATGATGATGATGATGATGATGATGATGATGATGATGATGATGATGATGATGATGATGATGATGATGATGATGATGATGATGATGATGGTGGTATTTATTATTATGGGTCGAGAGATGTTTTCGTAGCCATTGTAATTATGATATTAAGATAGATAATTTTTTTTTAAATATGGAAATAATGTATACAATATTAAATAAAATAACACAAAGTAATTAGCTTTACACATTACAATAACGGAAACACAGACGTTGCGGCGACTAGCCTTCATCAGCAAACAAATGCATACACAACACACAATATATAATCACGGAGAAGACACTACAGTGACTATATTAAGGCATAAGAGAAGAATGGAAAGATGAAAATTAGAAAAATGAAGAGAACATTTGAAAACTTTTTAATTTGACTGTCACCTTGACTGGAGAAATACGACAGTTTGTAAAACTGGAGTTACACCTCTCCACAGCATTAAAGCCTGGGCTGAATTTAGAGACCACGTGTTGCCTATGTAGCATTATCCCTCTCTTGGGCTGCCTAGTTTACTCCAGAGGAAAGGTGACACCAATACGTCTGGAACAAGACAAGCTGCAGAAGCTGCCAGATCAGCAAAGCAATGATCTAACTATCCGGCTGTCGGAGCTTCCATCCTAGACCAGTTGCCGACCAAGGTTTCGGGTCTGGTCTGCAACGCCATGCAATTCAGTCATTAGACTACATTTCCTCGCACTAAGATAATGCTTGTACCCTCCCATGTGCACTCCTTCCCATGAAGCCATTGACACAATGTGGTGTGCTGAGTTTGGTGAGCGACACCCAACATTCGGCGCTAACAGAAAGCAGGTAGTACTGTCTACTGTCATACTGTATTTCAGTCATATTCTAGACCAGAATTTATACATTTTAACTTATTACTGATGATAAAGCATGCGATTCTGTTACATTTGATTTGTCCCTTACCTCGAAGAAGGTCCGCAGCCATCGCTCCACTTCATACATTAGGGTACAGGACAGCGTGAAGACAATGAGGCGCTGAGTGTAACAGACTGCTCCATCATTCATTTCTTGACATGCGCGTGACAGGCCAGGCGTGTTGAACAGGGCTTCATGATCTGTCATGATCGTTTTCTGTGGGTGTTCTGTCTGTCTGTTGTTGCATTAACTCTCTCTCTCTCTCTCTCTCTCTCTCTCTCTCTCTCTCTCTCTCTCTCTCTCTCTCTCTCTTTCTCTCTCTCTCTCAGTCTCCCACTCTCCCTCACTCTCGCTCTCCCACTCTTTTACTATCTGTCACTCTTTCTCACACTCTGCCACTGTCTCTTTCACGCTCTCTTTCTTTCTCACTTTATCTCCCATTCTCTCTCTCTCTCACTTTCTCTCCCACTCTCTCTTTCATTCACACACTCACTTTCTAACTCATTCTCACCCTGCCACTCTCTCTGACTCTCTCTCTCTCACTCTGAGTCACTCTCTCTCTCACACGCTCTCTCACTCTCTCACTATTCCTCGCTCCCTCACCCTCTCTCACTCTCCCATTCTCTCTCTCGCTCTCTCTAGCTCGCTCTATCACTCTGTCACTCTCTCTGTTACTTTCTAGCTCTCTCACTTGTCTGTCTCTTACTTATTCTCTCTTACTCTTTCTCTCTCCCTCTCTAATTAACTCTCACCCTGCCACTATCACTTTGCCACTCTCTCTCCCTCTCTAACTAACTCTCACCCTGCCACTATCACATTGCCACTCTCTCTCTCTCTCTCTCTCTCTCTCTCTCTCTCTCTCTCTCTCTCTCTTTCTTTCTTTCTTTCTAACGCTCTTTCTCGCTTTGCCACTCTCCCTCTCTCCCTCTGCCACCCTCTCTTAATCTCTCTCACTCTCTGTCACTCTCTTTCTCTCGCTCTCTCACTCTCTCTCATTCTGTCACTCTCTCTTTCATTCTCTAACTCTCTGACTTTCTCTCTACTCTCTCTCTCTCTTTCACACACTCTCTCCCATTCTCTCTTTTACTCTCACACTCACTCACTCTCACACTCTACCTGCACCACTATCTCTCTCTCACTATCTCTCTCTTTCTCTGTGTGAGTGTTTGTGTGTGTGTATATATATACTTATATATGCACACACACACACACACACACACATATATATATATATATATATATATATATATATATATATATATATATATATATATATATATATATATATATATATATATTATATACACACACACTTATTATTCTGGTTATTTATCAACAAACCCCTGCGTGGTTTAAGCTAAAGCTTCTGTCATTGTGTTCTTGAAAACATCGTAGTCTATCAACTGTCTAGTAAGGAAAATTAAAGGTCGGTTAAAGTGTGAATTATTAGATCTTTACAATTTACGCGGTGAGGACAACCGCTTCTATCCTCTGCTCCTACTTCCAGAAAATTCCTAGACAATTAAGCCAATTATATGAGGATGTATTGATCCCAGAGTCGCACTAGTAGGAAACCAGAATCTACCGCTGTCTGGAGATTGAATCTGGACCTCTTAAAAATAAATAGCACACTAATTACTATACCACGGCTACTCCACATAAGCTGACATGACATTGACAGAGCAGTGTCTGGTAGCTACTCGCTTACATTTCTCTTGTATGGGTGTCAATCAGTGCCACTGTATGTGTGTCTTTATTTTTAACTGGTTCAGTGCAGAAGAATTATATATCGCCAAATGTGACCTCTCACTTGGACAGGAGGACGATACATCGCCATACTAGGGTCATCGTGTTATTTGTTTCGTTTCGTGGTGTCTTCCATAATTTAAAGGCTCAATGAACGGAAATGTAAATTATAATATTTGATCATTTGATTGTGTACCAAGTGTAATCCACGTCTACTTTTTGTTTGGCTCTGAATCAGTTTAGTAACAACTGCATGGCGCAGAAAGAGTTAAGACTGTTGCCCTCCTCCCCCCCCCCCCCCTCAAACAAGGGCCGTAACTTTAGGCGTGTAATGTTGCCTGGAGAACTTTATTATCTCCCGTGATCGAGGTATGACAGGAGAGGATGGTGCGCTGTCGGTATTGGGGACAAGTATGATGAATGATTATTTACGTGTAGGATGTGTCTGTGTCTATTTTTCTGTCTGTCTGTCTGTCTGTCTGTCTGTATGTCTGTCTTTCTGATTTAGGGCGTGTGTCTATCTATCTATCTATCTATCTATCTATCTATCTATCTATCTATCTATCTATCTATCTATCTATCTATCTATCTGTCTGTCTGTCTGTCTGTCTGTCTGTCTGTCTGTCTGTCTGTCTGTCTGTCTGTCTGTCTGTCTGTCTGTCGATGTTCATTGTGTGTCTGTCTATGTTTATGTAAGTCTTAGTAAACGTTTGTCTCTGCCTATGTATGTCCTTTATTTATGTGAGCATGTTATTGTTGTATGTGTGTGTGTGTGTGTGTGTGTGTGTGTGTGTTGTGTGTGTGTGCTCGTGCGTACGTGTGTGTCAGTCTATTTGTGTCATCTTCTGTTTGAGTCTGTGTATGTATTGTGTGTGTCACTGTGTAGTGCCTTTAAATGGGTGACTATGTGTGCAAATCTATATGTATGTTGTTCGTATGCGTGCGTGCGTGAGTGTGTGTGTGTTCGCGTGTGTGTGTGTGTGTGTGTGTGTGTGTTTGTCTCATCTCTTTGGGTATGTATGTGTTTATATCACATTTACTTGTGTATGTATGTGTTTCTATCTCATGGTCGTGTGTTTGTATGTGCGTACTTGTCTCATAATCGTGTGTGTGTGTGTATGTGCATATCTGTCTCATCACTGTATGTGTATGCGTGTGTGCTTGTCTGTCTAATATCTATATGTATGTTTTTGTTTGTGTATGTCTGTTTCGTCTCTATTTGTATGCATGTATGTATGTGACTGTCTCATCTGTACGTGTGTATGTATGCGCGTGTCTGTCTCATCTATGTGTGAATGTGTGTCTTTCTATGTCATCACCGTGTGTATGTATGTGCGTCTCATTACTGTGAGAAAATAACTATGTATTCAATAAACAACTACATACAGGCACAGAAATATATGTGAACAAAAAGCTATATATAGACACAGAAACGTGAGTGAACAAACAAATACATATAGACAAAGAAATATGTGTGAACAAACAACTGTATGTAGACAAAGGAATATGTGTGAACAAACAACTACATACAGACAAAGAAATATGTGTGAACAAACAACTACATACAGACAAAGAAATCTGTGTGAACGGACAACTACATACAGACAAAGAAATATGTGTAAACAAACAACTACATACAGACAAAGAAATACGTGTGAACAAACAACTACATACAGACAAAGAAATACGTGCGAACAAACAACTACATACAGACAAAGAAGTGTTGTTTGTCCATCAAGAATGATGATGACCATTCATTTCATCCAGTGGGGTTGAAGGTGTGGAGCCGTGGGTTCTAAGATGGCTGATAAGGCCTATTTTGGCTCGAAATGTTCTTTGACAATGTGGGCAAAGAATGCTTGACGTCTCTGGAGGAGGATTTCCTGCAGTGGTTTTTCTGTCCTGCCTTTTCTTCACAGCTCTTGCAGTCCTGGTTGCCTCACATATGACTGCACCTTTGCGCAATGATGTACGCCACGAATTTCGGTCTCTGGCTGCAGCCTCCCAGGTGTCATGATGAATTCCAAAAGCATTCAGTGAAATTTTCAGAGTGTCTTTAAAACGTTTCCTCTGGCCACCTTGGGAGCGTTTACCACAACGCAGTTCGCTGTAGAAAATTTGTTTAGGGAGCCTGTGATCTGGCATGCGGGTCAAGTGACCAGCCCAGCGAATCTGATTCTTCATCAGTATAGTGTGGATACTGGGCATGGGTGCTCTTTCTAGGACTTCAGTGTCTGGAATCTTGTCTTGCCATTTAATCTTCAGTAGCTTCCTTAGGCAGACTGTGTGGAAGTGGTTTAATTTCCTAGCGTGTCGCTGATAAACAGTCCAGGTTTCACAAGCATATAGCAGTGTGGATAATACAACTGCTTTGTAGACTTTTAGCTTTGTTTGCAGGCTTATTCCAGTTCTGTCCCATACATTCTTGTACAGTCTGCCAAAGGCTGCACTGGCCTTGGAGATTCTTGCATTCACTTCGTCATCGATTGTGGCAGCTTGTGACACGGTGCTGCCAAGATAGGTGAATTTGTCCACAACACTTAGTCTATGATCATTCACTTTGATATTCGGCACAGTGTGATTATTCCCTGGAGCTGGCTGGTACATAACTACAGTCTTCTCCAAGTAACAAAGAAATATGTGTGAACAAACAACTACATACAGACAAAGAAATACGTGTGAACAAACAACTACATACAGACAAAGAAATATGTGTGAACAAACAACTACATACAGACAAAGAAATATGTGTGAACAAACAACTACATACAGACAAAGAAATATGTGTGAACAAACAACTACATACAGACACAGAAATACGTGTAAACAAACAACTACATACAGACAAAGAAATATGTGTGAACAAACAACTACATACAGACAAAGAAATATGTGTGAACAAACAACTACATACAGACAAAGAAATACGTGTGAACAAACAACTACATACAGACACAGAAATATGTGTAAACAAACAACTACATACAGTCAAAGAAACCTGTGTGAACAAACAACTACATACAGACAAAGAAATACGTGTGAACAAACAACTACATACAGACACAGAAATACGTGTGAACAAACAACTACATACAGACAAAGAAATATGTGTAAACAAACAACTACATACAGACAAAGAAATGTGTGTAAACAAACAACTACATACAGACAAAGAAATATGTGTAAACAAACAACTACATACAAAGAAATATGTGTGAACACACAACTACATACAGACAAAGAAATATGTGTGAACACACAACTACATACAGTCAAAGAAACCTGTGTGAACAAACAACTACATACAGACAAAGAAATACGTGTAAACAAACAACTACATACAGACAAAGAAATACGTGTAAACAAACAACTACATACAGACAAAGAAATATGTGTGAACAAACAACTACATACAGACAAAGAAATACGTGTGAACAAACAACTACATACAGACACAGAAATACGTGTGAACAAACAACTACATACAGACAAAGAAATATGTGTAAACAAACAACTACATACAGACAAAGAAATGTGTGTAAACAAACAACTACATACAGACACAGAAATACGTGTAAACAAACAACTACATACAGACAAAGAAATATGTGTAAACAAACAACTACATACAGACAAAGAAATATGTGTGAACAAACAACTACATACAGACAAAGAAATACGTGTGAACAAACAACTACATACAGACACAGAAATACGTGTAAACAAACAACTACATACAGACACAGAAATACGTGTGAACAAACAACTACATACAGACAAGAAATATGTGTAAACAAACAACTACATACAGACAAAGAAATGTGTGTAACAAACAACTACATACAGACAAAGAAATACGTGTAAACAAACAACTACATACAGACAAAGAAATATGTGTAAACAAACAACTACATACAGACAAAGAAATGTGTGTAAACAAACAACTACATACAGACAAAGAAATATGTGTAAACAAACAACTACATACAAAGAAATATGTGTGAACACACAACTACATACAGACAAAGAAATATGTGTGAACACACAACTACATACAGTCAAAGAAATATGTGTGAACAAACTGATTTTCTTCGCAGGCTAAAAGTTATTGGAAACATTGTAAGGGAGATTATTGATGTCGGGAAGAAAGTAAGAACATCGTAACGCTTAATTATCTCCCCGAAATGAAATGAATGAATTACCAAAAGTACGTGAAGTGGGTTCCTTAAGCTTGACTAGAACACAATCACAAGTGACAAAATGGACGTTGCGGCCAAAGATTTCGTCAGCACAGAAACAACAAACTAGCGTAATCCATACGCGTGCTACTACTTCTAGTCATCATCATCATCATGTGTCGTGCCGGTAAGCGTGGGCGATCATGTTTTGCCATCTCACTCAATCGCCACAGTCGTGGATCAGCTCTGTGTTCTTGTCTCGGCCATAGTGCACTGGACTGATTTTTGAGTCTGGATTCGCTTTCCCCATTAACAGTGGTCTTCGTCATCAGGCGAACTGAACTCACTCCGACTTCTGAAATAAGTGTACACATATTGATACTCTGTCAACTACTAAAGAGTTTGTGTACTGTATTGTGATTGTCCTTGTGGAAACTATGACGTATGTGATATATTCGTGTGCATCGACAATGTATATCCATTGGAGAACCCTTGGAGGCCACTAAGACAGTTCATAAATAAAAACACATGTATTTCCTTATCAAACTGTAGGTGACAAGTTCGAATCCCGATCGGTAACTATAGCTTTTAATGTTTATGTTGTTTTGTGCATCCTCTATCCTCTACTTCTTTCTTCTACTTCTGTGAGCGCCAAATAATATGTGTGTGTGTGTGTGTGTGTTTATGTGTGAATTACATCGCAAATGCTCCTAGGAAAATCACGCTGTGCTCGGTTTACCTATGTCATCTTTCTGTGCGTTGTCCTGGATCAGTTGATGCACCTTACACTCTGTGTGGCCCGCTGCCCATTCTCTGCACTCACGAGCCAGTGCCACTATGACATTCTGCCATTCCGTCATATATTCCGGTACTTTTACCCACTCTTGTTCACGATTGGTGTTCTCTATTTCAACACCTGGCTGATAGATATTTATGCCTGTGCCATCCAGGACCTGCCTGTTCTCAGTCTATGACCCTTGACCATTTCCATGGCTTCATGCAGGGGGTGATTCCTGTCTGCACTAACTCTAAGGTACCATTTGGCTTGAAGGACCCTGTTGCTGTCCGCCATTGTTGGTAGTACCAGGATATCCCTCATGCATATAATTGGTGTATCTTTTGTGCACCCCAGGTTCACCCGCATGGCCGCATTTTGAATGCTCTCAAACATTTCAAGTTGGCTCTTTGATACTGTCATCGGCCCTAAAACCATCCTTTTGACAGAAATTATTAGCTTCAGAAAGGCATGTAACGCATCCTCTACTCTGCCAAGGTTGCTTCCATCACCCTCAATGCATAAAATCCCTTTCCGGCCTTCACAAACAAAGACTCCACGTGATCTGTAAAAGACACATATCTGTCAAAGGTGATTCCCAAGTACTTCCTATCACTACTGAGAGAATGTCATTTCAATGCGATATGTTGGATATCTGCATTCACGATTCGGTTATCAGGAGAATACAACACAACTGAGGCCTCTTCTGGATTTATTACGACCCCTAAGCCCATACACCTACTCCGCCACCCTGATTATTGCCGACTTTCTCTTCCATGTCTGAACACCAGCACATCGTCTGTGAATGTCAAGATTCTACCACTTCCTGGTGCCTCAATTACTGCGACATTGCTGATGTACACGTTAAAGAGCACTGGGGATATGGTGGCAGCCCAGGTGTAGTAGTGGAAGGCTCAAAAGTCCATGAACCCATGCGTAGTGAGCTTTACGCTCAAACAATAATGCCGCAATCCATTCGACAATTCAAGGGCAGACCACCGTGTCTAAAAGAGTGTATATCAAACGATCATACCTGACCCTGAAGTAAGCATATTTCAGGTCAAGTGCCACCGACACTTCTCTTGTTTATTCCGGAAGCCCTCACAGACAATAAAATGCAAATGTTGCCTTATTGGCCCAGGTGTCTTTCCCAGGCCGGTATCTCCCAGGGTCTTTGTGGGCAGTTTGTTGTTGTTTGTCCATCAAGAATGATGATGACCATTCATTTCATCCAATGGGGTTGAAAGTATGGAGTGAATTCTAAGATGACTGATAAGGCCTATTTTGGCTCGAAATGTTCTTTGACAATGTGGGCAAAGAATGCTTGACGTTCCAGGAGGAGGATCTCCTGCAGTAGTTTTTTGTCTAGCCCCTTCCCCACAGCTCTAGCAGTCCTGGCTGCTTCACAAGTCACCGCACTCCTGCGCAATGATGTACGCGACGAATTTCAGTCTTTGGCAGCAGTCTCCCAGGTGTCAAGATGAGTTCAAAAGCTTTCAGCGAGATTTTCAGAGTGTCTTTAAAGCGTTACCTCTGGCCGCCTTGGGAGCGTCTACCACAATGCAGCTCGACGTAAAAACAAAATGTGCCTAGGGGCAGTTAACATCTTTCCGTGTGTTGCTGTAGCCTGCATGCTACTATCATCTCGAGTTCTTTACCAAATGTGTTTTGCAAGTGATAAATCTATATATATTTAGTTGTGAGTGATCCTTGACTGGCTTTGGGAGTGGGACAAGGTGGTTGTGCAACAAATCCTGGGATATTTCTGCCCTTTGAATAAGGGTTTGGAACCAGATACCTTCTAAGCCCAAGACTGACAGCCCAACCTCTCAGCAGTGACTTTCCCTAAACATTCAACTTTTATTCGCGCTGTGCCTTATCAAACTAGCCTCAAACAATCTCCCATCGCGTTGGAATACTGCTGCCCTACTGTCCTACAATTAAACCACCCTTGCCAACAGATTTCCCCTAAATGTCCCTTCTGATTCTTATTTTTGGCTCTGTCTCTCCTCATTGCCAATTTGTTTACACTGAAATCGAATACCCAGTCTGTCCGTACTTAAACGGGCTTCACAAATGTTACTATGATCACTATTACTTGTATTATCGATTATATGGACAGAAGGATACGTTCTGCACGGGAACACGTCCACGATTGGGTATATACCTGTAGACGACTTAGGCTAGAAAACTGTTAGCAGTTCCAGGCCGGGATTTACAAACAACTTGAGCCGGGTCCCCGGCGACCTAACCTAGTGATTTTTTCCCCCGCGTTTCCATCCTGTTTCAGGATATTGCGGTCAACACCAGCATCTTTCAGCTGTATGTTGATTCCTAGGCTAGATTACGCTCATCAGCACGCCACGACTTTCTGAGCGACCGGCTCCATATTCTCATAAGTCACTGGCGCGACTCGAACCACTTCTAATTCTCGTGCGCTCACGTCAACCACGAGAGTATTCGGGGTTAACGGAGAAAGCTGCTAACCCCTCGGCCAGGGAGCCGGCAACCTAACCTTGTACCAGGAAATATTTTGGAAAGTAAAGGCGGCGTGATACTGACAACGGCATCCCATCGAGAGCTGATTAGTCTATTAATAAATTAGGTTAGCACCACATACTCAATACGTTGTATGTTACAGGAAATTGCCCTTTACTGCTGTTACTACTACCGTTATTATAGTGTGTGTGTGTGTGTGTGTGTGTGTGTGTGTGTGTGTGTGTGTGTGTGTGTGTGTGTGTGTGTGTGTGTGTGTGTGTGTGTGTGTGTGTGTGTGTGTGTGTTTTTTGTTGTTTTTTTTTGCCTCAATATAAAATTCAATATCTCAGTAACCAACTGAGGGAAAATGATGAGATTTAGTATATCATTATGTCCACCCAACAAAAAAATATTTGTTCTGGAGATTTTACAGCAGATTTCAAAGTTTGTTTATATGCGGTATATAAATTACGACTTGGAGATTACGTCCATCATTTTAACAGTATTGCAGCTTCACCAAGACACGTCCCCGCATTTTTTAAAATTTTCACGTGATTTTCGTTTTGAAACAAACAGCGCGAAGTTAAATGGGATTGTTCAGAGGTGTCTCCAAATGGGGGTTCTTTCATGAAACGTGATTATATAAACAAACTAGCTGACAAGGCCCGGCTTCTGGCGGGGATCTATCTATCTATCTATCTATCTATCTATCTATCTATCTATCTATCTATCTATCTATCTATCTATCTATCTATCTATCTATCTACCTACCTACCTACCTATCTACCTACCTACCTAACTATCTATCTATCTATCTATCTATCTATCTATCTATCTATCTAATCTACCTATCTAATCTACCTATCTATCTACCTACCTACCTATCTCTTGCCTGCCTGTCTGCCTGCCCGTCCGACCGAGCGACCCACTGACCGACCGACCGACCCACCGACCGACCCACCCACCCACCTACCTTTCTGCCTACCTACCTACCTACCTTTATGTCTGTCTGTCTGTCTGTCTGTCTGTCTGTCTGTCTGTCTGTCCGTGCTATTAAATATTGATAAAAGTTACTGGAAAAAATGTGAGGACCATGTGTTGAAAGAGGAAGAGGACTATTGGAGAAAGGATGGATTGAATTGTATGCAACCGAGAGCAATCATCAACCTACTAGAATCGTCCGACACAGATTAAGGTCTGAGCAGATCGCAGACCTTAATCTACGTACACACTTACTGGGATATTTTGCTCCAACTATTCAGACGAATTGCAGGCCTTAAACATTATAGCATCAGCATCAGCTGAAGAAGCAAGAAGGAAATGAAAAATAAGGTAAGAAATATAGTCCTCCTACTTTCCTGTTAATTTACAAATTATTTACCCCGTGCCTCTGTAAATTCTCTGTCTTTACTAATATTACACATTGCACCCCACTCGGGATTCTCCGTGGTGAAGTGGTCAAGCCGTCTGACTCGGGCTCCGAAGGTTGTATGTTCGATTCCGGGCCGCGTCCTTCATTTCCCGAGTGCATTTTTTCGCTGGAGCTACGGAGTTCGTGCTTTGTGCGACGCTTTCCACGCTGCGGAAAGAAACTGAGCCATATGGGATAAAAACCCGGTGCAATGCAGCCGACCCTGTCGAATTTAAGCTGCTTCTTTCATTGCACCCACTCCCATACGAATCCGGATACGCCTTTGTATGTCATCTGAATTGGCAGGTCTCCAATTACTGTAAACTTAACTTTGTTAGCGAGAAATCACTTTTGATGATTTAAGTTGTTTTTGGACCTATCAAAGGCATATTCCTTGGGTGGGGGTAAATATAAGACGGCTGGAAAAATTTTATAACGATGCAACAGACAGTTTTCAAAATAATTGATCGTGAATGAAGGCATTCAAATCGGAACATACTATACTACTGCTACTACTACTTATACCAAGCGCAGACTGCTACAGCGACCATAGATTAATTATGAGCAATATACATATAACGTTTTAAAAGGTCATATGTACACCAAGAAACACAAAATTTGATCTGCGTGCACTGAAGAGTGCTTTGTATGGATGTGAAGCGTGAACAACGAGTAGACAAACTGGAAAACATCTGAAGGCTGTGGAAATGTGGTTTTTTGGGAAAATTCGAAGAATACCTTGGACAGACAGAAAAACCAATGACCAAGTCCTACAAGAAACACAGTTTCCGGAAGATGATGACATGACTGTCTTTGAATACATTTAGAATTGTTGGATAAAAGAAGTAATGTAGATTTTTGTACCTGAAAAAAACAACAGAAGAATAAGACATCCACCGAAAAAAAGCCCTAGTGCATTTTAAGGCAACATTTAATATAATACCAGGTCTTATTTTCGAAGAAACACGGTACTACTACTACTACTACTACTACTACTACTACTACTACTACTACTACTACTACTACTACTACTACTACTACTACTACCACTACTACCACTACTACTACTATTACTACTACTACTACTACTTCTACTACTACTACCACTACTACCACTACTACTACTATTACTACTACTACTACTACTTCTACTACTACTACCACTACTATTACTACTACTACTACTACTACTACTACTACTACTACGACAACGACGACGACGACGACGACGACGATGAGGATGACTACTACTACTACTACTACTACTACTATTACTACTACTACTACTACTACTACTACTACTACTACTACTCCTACTACTACTACTATCCTACTACTACTACTACTACTACTATTGCTGCTGCTGCTGCTGCTTCTGCTGCTGCTGCTACTACTACTACTGCTACTACTACTACTACTACTACTGCTACTACTACTACTACTACTACTACTACTATTACCACCCATGGAATTCTTTGCATTTTGGTTACATATTTATGGGCAAAAACAGTGGTCATTCGGCACGAAAGCCTCAAAGATTTAACCCCCTTTTATTGGCCTCGTCAATTGGGTCTGAATTTCGGAACAAACACAGTAGAGATGGAACGATTAGACGTAGGTACAGATGTATACAAAAGCCAATGATAATAACATTAATAAAAATAACAAAATAGCAATAAAATAAATACAAAAACAATAATAGCAATAGCATAAAAACAACAACATAATATCAAAAAATAACAATAATAATAACAATAACAGTAATAGCAATTGCAATAACAATAATAACAACACCAACATAACAACAATATTAATAAAAAATAATAATCACAATAACAATAACGATGATAACAATAAAAATAATAACAAGAATAACAATAATAACAACAATAATAACGATAACAATCAATATGATAATAATAATAACACTAATAACAATAATGATTATAACAATAAACACGGTAATAACAATAACAATAATAACGATAAGAATAACAATAATAAAAACAACAGTTAATAATGATTATGATTACAAAAATAATAACAATAATTACGGTAATAACAATAACAATAATAACGATAACAATAACAATAATAAAAACAACAATTAATAATTATTATGATTACAAAAATAATAAGAAGAAAAACATTAGCAATAACAGCAATAACAATAACTATAATTATCTTGCAAATTATACTTTCCCATCCCGCGCCAACCCCACAAAAGACAATTATAATCAATGAATAGTAGATAAACTGATCATCCCCAGCATTCGAATCCATGGATGGCGATAATTTGCCTTTTTCTGGCGTCATTTATTACTTCCTTCTTTCGTGGACAAGTGCTGGTCAATTTCTAGGAGTTTAATTCTCACAAGTAATTAACTCCCGACACTCATAACCATGCCACAATGAAGAAACATTTTCCAGTAATTGTACCGTTTCAGAAATAGGACGCGCCAAGAACGAATCCAGAAATGTAGATTCGATTCCCATCAACAGACGACTTTGTCTAGTCGATTCCTTTATCGTACTATCATCATGTAATCGAATCCTCTGGTCGCAGAATCAGTATGTTTTAAGAAAACTCTCTCTCTCTCTCTCTCTCTCTCTCTCTCTCTCTCTCTCTCTCTCTCTCTCTCTCTCTCTCTCTCTCTCTCTCTCTCTCTCTCTCTCTCTCAAGCAGATTGACCAATATAACGGATTCCGCGCGACCTCTCTTAGCTTCATTGGAAATCTCTGCAAAGATTTAATTAAAATAACGATGCCATAGGCGGTTGACTCAGGCCACATACATCTCAAACTTTGGCGCTGGCATATTTCGGACACAGTCGAAGTGTACCGCGCCTGCTGCGCCAACATCGTGTCATTTTGTGTTAATTATGAGGTGTTTCAGGAATGTTTGTTCTAATTAGGGTTTTTCAAAACTAGCACGCAGTTTAATGGAAACCTTGATAAAGACCGGCAAAAGGTTTATATATCGATAATATATTATTCCAGAGGATTTGTGGTGGTGTAGTTATTAGTGCGCACGGAGATCATCCTAGTGTCCATGAGTTCGTTGCTCTGTAGTTTCTGGTTGTGTGTATGTGTGTGTGTGTGTGTGTGTTTTTTGTTTTTTTAAATTTTATTCGTTCGCTCGCATTGAACTCAAGCGTAGTCCACTCGCGTACTTTCTAGTACACTAGGCTGATACTTGCGTGTGGATTAGCTACTCCGACTTCTGAAGGTGTTAGCAATTTACGTCCCCGAGTCAAGGACGAGAAGTCAACATTTTAGTCCAGTTGGCTTGTATAAGGGTTGGACCCGCTACCTCGGCATCAGCACACTGGAAGTTTAAGACCGAGTGTTCTTATCCATTCGGTCGTGCTGACCTCCGTTCTTTAGTAGTGCCGGGGAGATATTTTTTTTCGACAGGTATAGATATAAGCGGAGGAGCTGCTGGCAGAGTGGCTAGAATGCCGAATTCTCTTTCGGGACAAAAATCTCCATACCTTACCGAGGGTTCGAATCCTCGGTAAAATGTGGAGTTTTTTTCTGTCGGGGGCAAAAAGAAAACTCTAACCTGTACGGTTCGCGGCGACTGCACTAGTCAGGCGGTCTTAATTCCTCAGGCTCAAAGACCCCCAGCCATACACCGCAAGGTATTATATTGGCAGTAAATGGCGGTTTTGACAGCTTATATATATATTATATATATATAATATATATATATAGATATATATATATATATATATATATATATATATATATATATATATATAAGATTGCCTATAAAATTAACATGGGGTTGATCTTCTGATGAATATGGAGGTACACGGGATGGCATAGTATTTCATCATCATCAAGTGCCAAGCCAGCTGGCGTAGCCGTTCTTGACTCCACGTATCTCGGTCTTTGGTTTTCTGGATCAACTCTGCTGATTGATATTCCTCTATGCCACCGTCTCAGTCCATCCAGCATCATTTCTCTCAGTCAAGTTCAGCATCATTTCTCTTTGTCTGCCTCTGCCTCTATGTCCAATCGATCTTTCCAATTGTCACGATGTTCTCAAATGCCTCTCTTCTCATCACATGAGCAAAGAAAGCTGTTTGTTTCTTTCTTATTGTTGTATATAGTGTTCTAGTTTCATTAGCCTCTTTCAGGCAATCGTTGTCAGTTACTTCGGCAGTCCAATCATTTCGCAACATTCGTCTCAGGACCCACATCTTTGTTGCTTCCATGTTCTTCTTAATTTGTTCATTTATATTCCAAGATTCACTGCCATACAGCAAAAGAGATTCTATATAGAACTTCAGCACTCTCTTTCTTACATTCTGTGATAGTGACTTATTCCATAAGTTTCTCTTCATTTTCTGAAACGCAGCTTTTGTTTGTCCTATTCTCCTCTTAATCTCTGTTGTACATCTTCCATTTGATGATATAAATGCCCCTAGGTATTTAAAATTATCTGCTTAATTTAAAATGTTCCCTTATATTTCCATTTCACATTTTGATGGCACCTTTTTCTTTGATATCACCATTGTTACTGCTTTCTTGCTATTCAAGGCGAATCCTTTCTTGGCACCTTTGTTACTACAATGTCCAACAATTGTTGTAGATCTTTTGTATTATCCGCCACCAATACTGTGTCATCTGCATAGCGTATATTGTTTATATTATAAACTCTTATTAGTATTCCCAGCTCCTCTTTGATCTCTCTCTCTCTCTCTCTCTCTCTCTCTCTCTCTCTTCTCTCTCTCTCTCTCTCTCTCTCTCTCTCTCTCTCTCTCTCTCTCTCTCTCTCTCTCTCTCCTAATTACTTCGCTATAGAGGGAGAAGAAATCCGGTTACAAATCACATCCCTGTCGTACTCCCTTCTTTATTTGTTCATAACTGCCCACTTTGTTCCCCATGTTAATTGCTGCTCCTTGGTTCCAGTATTATTCTGAGATAGTATGTAGTGCTCTTAATTACGAAAACTGTGAATGTGGTGTCATCTATCGGCCTGGAGATCGAGGATCCAAATTCGCGGCGAGATGGTTCCTTTTTTCCTAACCGATGGATAGCAGGAAACTGCTTCTGAATGTAAACAGTTCTGGAGGTCATATATGGTGTATTTTTAATCACAGTGAAGTGTGTAAAGATTATCATAATAACATTACAAATAATAATATTTAAATTTACCTAATAACATATTTTTAAATAATAATAATAATAATAATAATAATAATAATAACAGCAAGAAGAAGAAGAACGGGGGAGGAGAAGGTGGAGGAGAAGGGGGAAAGAAGGTGGACGAGAAAGGGGTTGAAGGGGAGGAGAAAGGAAAGTGAAAGGGGGAGCAGAAGGAGAGTAGAAGGGGGAAATGTGGGGGAGGAGAACGGGAGGTGAAAGGGGAAGAGAAGAAATGCTTCCTTCATAGGTAGATTTCCCTTGTGCACCCAGGGGGGCGGATTCACGGCCTTCTCTGTGCAATTTTCACAAAGCCGCCGGATTTTCTAACCAGTACAACAATCACATGCAACCTCCAGCATTTCGCCGAGATCCGACAAGTCTAGGTATCTCCGCTGACTACCCAAGATATCTAGAAGGGCGCTGACATGTGAAGTCATGCAATACCAACGGTTCTTGCAATATTTCTCACCCAAAGCTGAGGCAGGAACCCGGAATCTTCTGAGCCTGCTGCGACACCATAACTTCTCAGCCATATCCCCTTCCGCCTTTCACGTGGGCGGTTAACCTGTTTTTAATCATTTCTCTCGCATTCTTAGCTCAGTTTGTATGTGGTTAAAGGTAACAAACGGTTGTAACACAAAGTAATGCAAAGAATTGTATGGCTAATATAGCAACTTGTTAGGACACAAGGAATTGACATATACCAACTCTAATTTATTTAGGAGTTATTTACTGTAAGCAGTCGCTTTAGTGTGCATAACTTATCTATTTATTGACATAACAGTTATCTCTTTGTGGGCATAACAGTTATCTCTTTGTGAGGACGACAGTTATCTCTTTGTGGGCATAACAGTTGTTGATTTTTGTGGCATAACAGCTAGAGCAAGAATGGATGGTTTCTGGCAGCGGGTCAACTTGATGTGGATTACTATGGTTCTTCTTCTTTCTTCTGAGTTCGGTAAGTGCAAATAATAGTTACACAAATAGAAGACAAACAATCAGACAGACAGACAGACAGACAGACAGACAGACAGACAGACAGACAGACAGGCAGGCAGAAAGAAAGAAAGAAAGAAAGAAAGAACGAAAGAAGAAAGAAAGAAAGAAAGAAAGAAAGAAAGAAAGAAAGAAAGAAAGAAAGAAAGAAATGTAAACAAGCTTAAACAAAGTAGTTCGGTTACTCTGTTTCGTCTATCTGTTCAGACTTGTGCAGAATAACTGGCATCTTGCAGTCTTAACAGAAGATAGTTTGGTTATATTGTGCAGGAATTATACCTCTCTATAGCACAAAGCCTGGGCTGTATTGTAGGGGCCAACTGTTCCCCACACAGCATGATCCATCTCTCGGCCTGCCTAGTTTATTCTAGGCAATACATCTGGCAAACGACATATTGCAGGAGAATTTGGGATGAGTGGTCTTGAAATATGGTCTCCGCCTTGAGTGCTGGAGGTCCCGGGTTCAATCCCCGGTGAGGGCCGGAATTTTTCCACGTGGACTTCTAGTAACAAAATTTTCCCTGGTCTCTGGGTAGTGAGATCGGACGCCCGTGTGCATTGTTGCGGGCGTACAAAATCGCTTGGTACTTGGAAATCGAAAAAAAGAGTAGCCTAACGGCGCTGAACCGGCAAAATTTGGAGTTAAAAATCTACCCAATGTATTTCAGGATCCTGGCCGGTGCTACGGAGTTCGTGCTCTGAGATTCTTCGGACTCAGGCTTGACTTAGGAGTAGCGCGGAGCATTTATGGATTACACCCGTGTGCAGTGCTGTTGATCCGTCCTTTAAACTAAACTAAACTTTGCAGAATCTGGCGAATGAACAAAGCAATGCTCTAACTGTCCGCCTATCGGAGCTTCCATCATAGACCGGTTGCCAGCCAAAGCTTAGGGCCTGGTCTGCCCTGTCAACCCTAGTATAACAGCCAGTCCCCTTCTGGTAGGCCAGTATATTCCACGTAGCTAATAAATGCCACACCAGTTATTACTATTACTGAGTCGTGTAGTATTTATTTTTAATTTTTCCACATGCCTTTATAATGCATATATTTTATATTGTTGCTGTTTTCAGTTAGCCTTGAATGATGTGTGAATGGTATAATGTATGAAAGAGAGTGATAAAAGGGCAGAATGTTAGACGGGCCTGCGTGCCCAATTCTTAACCCTTTCAAAATAAAGTTTTGTTGTTGTTGTTGTCATTGCATAACATTTTGTCTTTAGGTTGCATTTCCTCGCACCAGGTTAAGGCTAGTACCCTCCCAATTGCGCTCTTCCGCCCGAAGCTGTTGGCACAATGTGGGGTGTCGGGTTTGGTAAGCGCCGCCCAACATTCGGCGCTAATAAACAGAAAGCAGGTAGTAGTACCTTCTGCTGTCATTACGGTGGCTAAGTCATATCTGACTAAGACCTGACAATGATAATGATGTATTTATATGTGTATATATGAATAGTTCCATGAATGTTTTGATATATTATTTGCAGTATGTTTATATGTTTAGGAGACGCTTCTGTATGGGACAGATGGTGGTCGTATGAAGGGATTAATGGTAAGTATTCGAAAATGCAAACCGACACATAATAAATAGCATATTCACGTTAACCTTATGCTACCAATGTCAAACGTTGACATTGTCTACATCACAATCTTCACCTGCGAGTTGAGATGCTTGAGGAAAGCTGCCAACTTAACTATCCGAGAACGAATAAGAAATGATGTTATCAGATAGTGGGATCAACACCTTGTGCCACATATATTGAAAGCATGAGATCAATAGTTTGGCCATCTCGTTAGAATGCAACCCCATCAACTACCAGCACTGTCCCTACACCAAAGAAGGTCTGATACGAGAGCAAGAGGACGCCCGAGAAGTAAATGGATTGACGACATCAAAGACATTGTACAACCACACGGAATGACACTATCCAGTGCCACCTACCGGGCGTTGGAGCGCCAACTATTCCTCCCCTCGACTCTAGGCGGAAAAAGAGGAAGATGATGATGATGATGATAACTAGAATGTTGATAATTATTAACCTTGTAAAGACAGACTTCATGACAATTCAACCAATTCCAGCACGGATGTAACGTAAATATAACTGGAAAATCATTTAAATAAGTTAGAGGGTACAAGTATCTGGGCATTGTGTTAACAGAGGATGGGAGATTAGATAGAGAAATAGAAACGAGAATACAGAAAGCAAACACCATCAATTATCTAATAGTACCTATTCTAAAACACCAACATATCAATATACACACAAAAGAGAAGAAGATTGACTCTTTAGAAACACACAGGCGTAAAATAACATCACGTAGCAGGAGATGCATAAGACAGGCAACTGGAAAAGCAAGAAGAGATAGAGAGACAAATGAGAAACTAAGAACACGTATAGGGATAACACATATTACTGACTTTACAGAACACCAAAATAATTATATGGTTCGGACATGTAGGTAGAATGAAACAAGATCAACCAGCGACTAGCGGTACTATGTGAGAACATCGGGATACAAGGTGAAAGGGCGATCCAGGCAGAGTTGGTTCATCATCATCATCATCATCTTCCACTTCTGCCGTCAAGCGTCGTGGGGAGGAATAATTTGCGTTCTAGCGCCCGGTGGGCGGCACTGTATAGTGTCATTCCGTGTGGTTTTACAATGTCTCTGATGTGGTCAACCCATTTTCTTCTTGGACATCCTCGTGGTCTCGTCGCAGATGATCTTTGATGTAAGGCCAGTGATGGTAGTTACTGAGAGTTGGTTACGGTGAGTAAAAGAGACATTGAAGAAACCAAATATGAGGTCAGTACAAGCAACAAGATAAGCGAAACACAGAAAATTAGATCTGCCAACTCTGCGACGCTTCACTGCAAAAGCAGTCGGACCAAAGAAGAAGAGGAAGAACTAGAAGTTTAACCGTAGTCTGTGACTAAGAGGGTCCACAATCCCGCACAGCTTGTTCGAAATCAGCTGTGGGCGCTTTAGAAACAAACCCCCTTGTTTTGATTTTTAACAATGGTATGAAAGTTGGTCATTCAGAAAGTAATCGCAAATTATTGAATGTACGTACAATTGCCTATAAAGTGAAATGATGGGATTGGTTGCGACGTTCTGTAAAGATCATGCAACTAGCTAAGCTAGACGTATTTTATGGGTTATGCTTTCATTGACCTGGCCTCCATATTGATATAGACGTATTTTATGGGTTTTGCTTTAATTAACCTGGCCTCCATATTGTTATAGACGTATTTTATGGGTTTTGCTTTCATTGACCTGGCCTCCATATTGTTGTAGACGTATTGGCAGTTAGCATTGAAATACAATAGAGAACCTGTCTTGCTGTAAGGCAGCGAATCATGGAATATCAATGAGCAAATTAGGAGGAGTTTGAAAGCAGCGTAGATGTTGTTCCTGAGACGAATATTGCGATTACTTTGGGCTGCCAGACAGCGATTGTCTGGAAGAGCCTAATGAAAGTAGAAGATGATATGCAAAATTACATACATTACATACAACATTACATGAAACATTAAATACACCATTTTATGCAACATTGTATACAACGTTACATACACGAAAGCAAACGAAAGCAATCTGTGGTCAGGTGATGAAAAGACAGGCATTGGAAAACATCGTGACAACTGGAGAGATCAGTGGGGAAAGAGGCATAGGCAGGCTTATAGTAACAATGTTAGATGGACTGAAATTATATTTTTTGCTTTTATTTTGCGTTCGCTGGCATTGTTTTAACTCAAGTCTAGTCTATAAGCTAGCTACTACTCTAGTGCACTGGACAGATTGTTTGCGTGTGGATTAGCTTGCCCTATTACCAGTGTCCCTCACCAGCACGCGAACCCGACTCCTGCTTTAGAGATACTTGTGATTAACGTTCCCAAGTCAAGGACGGAAAGTCAACATTTTAGTCCAATTGATTAAGGGTTGAACCAGCTAATCGGCTTCAGCACACCGGATGTTTAAGGACGAGCGTTCTTATCCATTCGGCCATGCGCGACAAATGATGATGATGATGATGATGATGATGATGATGATGATGATGATGATGATGATGATTTATAACGCTGGTGGCCTTTAGTTCGCAGGGTATTTCTCGGTTTGAATGGGCCTTGAAGATCAGCCTACTGAATGAATCCCCTGTAAAGAGAAAATGTCGACGAACAATACAAAACACTCCTAACATCAACGTAAAAAAAAAACAAAATAATTT
>JACEFZ010006378.1:0-70271 GCA_014155875.1 Cepaea nemoralis | reverse complement strand
AAAGCGAGCAATCAAGTCGTTTTTCATCAGTTTTCAAACTGGAAAACACACGTGCCGTGGAGAGATAAACAACCACATCTCATAAAGACATACATAACTGAGTCAATAAAGATATACAGAGCCACACAGTAGATATGCATACAAAACTGAGACAATAAAGATATACAGAGCCACACAGTAGATAGGCATACAAAACTGAGACAATAAAGATATACAGAGCCACACAGTAGATAGGCATACAAAACTGAGACAATAAAGATATACAGAGCCACACAGTAGATAGGCATACAAAACTGAGACAATAAAGATATACAGAGCAACACAGTAGATATGCATACATAACTGAGACAATACAGATACACACAACCACACACTATGCATACGTAGATAACTGAATAGACAGATATACTGTGATACACAGAACTACACACTTTACTGACGCACACAGCTGATACAATAAAGATATACACAACCACACACTATAACACATCTGAGACAATACAGATATACGCAACCACACACTATAACACATCTGAGACAATACAGATATACACTGTCAGTTTGGTGGGACTGCCAAACGACCAGGGTTGTAGCCAGTATGTCTGCTATAGTTTGTTGGGACTGCCAAACGACCTGGGTTGTAGCCAGTATGTCTGCTATAGTTTGTTGGGACTGCCAAACGACCTTGGTTGTAGCCATTATGTCTGTTATAGTTGTTTGGGACTGCCAAACGACCAGGGTTGTAGCCAGTGTGGTCTACTATAGTTTGGTGGGACTGCCAAAACGACCAGGGTTGTAGCCAGTATGTCTGCTATAGTTTGTGGGGACTGCCAAAACGACCAGGGTGTAGCCAGTATGTCTGCTATAGTTTGGTGTGGACTTATCACACGATAAGGGTGTAGCCAGTATGTATGTGTATAGTTTGTTGGGACTTGCCAAACGACCAGGGTTGTAGCCAGTATGTCTGCTATAGTTTGTGGGACTGCCAAACGCCTGGGTTGTAGCCAGTATGTATGCTATAGTTTTGTTGGGATGCCAAAAACGGGACCCTTGGTTGTAGCCATTAGTCTGTTATAGTTGTTTGGGACTGCCAAACGACCAGGGTTGTAGCCAGTAGTTGCTATAGTTTGGTGGGACTGCCAAACGACCAGGTTGTATTCCAGTATGTATGCTATAGTTGTTGGGTACTGCCAAAGACCAGGTTGTAGCCAGTATGTCTTGCTATAGTTGGTGGGGGGACTATCACACGATCCAGGTTGTAGCCAGTATGTCTGCTATAGTTGTTGGGACTGCAAACGACCAGTGGTCTGAGCCAGTATGTCTGCTATAGTTGGGTGGGGACTATCACACGATCAGGTTTGTAGCCAGTATGTCTGTATAGTTTGTTGGGAACTGCCAAACGATCAGGTGTTTGTAGCCAGTATGCTCTGCCCTAGTTTGGCTGGGACTATCACACGATCAGGGTTTGTAGCCAGTATGTCTGCTATAGTTTGGTGGGACTGCCAAACGATCAGGGTTGTAGCCAGTATGTCTGCTATAGTTTGTTGGGACTGCCAAACGATCAGGGTTGAAGCCAGTATGTCTGCTATAGTTTGTTAGGACTGCCAAACGACCAGGGTTGTAGCCAGTATTTCTGCTACAGTTTGGTGGGACTGCCAAACGATCAGGGTTGTAGCCAGTATGTCTGCTATAGTTTGTTGGGACTGCCAAACGATCAGGGTTGTAGCCTGATCGTGTCTGCCATAGTTTGGTGGGACTATCACACGATCAGGGTTGTAGCCAGTATGTCTGCTATAGTTTGTTGGGACTGCCAATCGACCAGGGTTGTAGCCAGTATGTCTGCTATAGTTTGGTGGGACTGCCAAACGACCAGGGTTGTAGCCAGTATGTCTGCTATAGTTTGTTGGGACTGCCAAACGATCAGGGTTGTAGCCAGTATGTCTGCTATAGTTTGGTGGGACTATCACACGATCAGGGTTGTAGCCAGTATGTCTGCTATAGTTTGGCGGGACTGCCAAACGACCAGGGTTGTAGCCAGTATGTCTGCTATAGTTTGTTGGGACTGCCAAACGATCAAGGTTGTAGCCAGTATGTCTGCTATAGTTTGGTGGGACTATCACACGATCAGGGTTGTAGCCAGCGTGTCTGCTATAGTTTGGTGGGACTGCCAAACGACCAGGGTTGTAGCCAGTATGTCTGCTATAGTTTGTTGGGACTGCCAAACGATCAGGGTTGTAGCCAGTATGTCTGCCATAGTTTGGTGGGACTATCACACGATCAGGGTTGTAGCCAGTATGTCTGCTATAGTTTGTTGGGACTGCCAAACGACCAGGGTTGTAGCCAGTATGTCTGCTATAGTTTGTTGGGACTGCCAAACGATCAGGGTTGTAACCAGTATGTCTGCTATAGTTTGGTGGGACTATCACGCGATCAGGGTTGTAGCCAGTATGTCTGCTATAGTTTGGTGGGACTGCCAAACGACCAGGGTTGTAGCCAGTATGTCTGCCATAGTTTGGTGGGACTATCACACGATCAGGGTTGTAGCCAGTATGTCTACTATAGTTTGGTGGGACTATCACACGACCAGGGTTGTAGCCAGTATGTCTGCTATAGTTTGGTGGGACTATCACACGATCAGGGTTGTAGCCAGTATGTCTGCTATAGTTTGGTGGGACTGCCAAACGACCAGGGTTGTAGCCAGTATGTCTGCCATAGTTTGGTGGGACTATCACACGATCAGGGTTGTAGCCAGTATGTCTACTATAGTTTGGTGGGACTATCACACGACCAGGGTTGTAGCCAGTATGTCTGCAACAGTTTGGTGGGACTATCACACGATCAGGGTTGTAGCCAGTATGTCTACTATAGTTTGGTGGGACTATCACACGATCAGGGTTGTAGCCAGTATGTCTACTATAGTTTGGTGGGACTATCACACGACCAGGGTTGTAGCCAGTGTGTCTACTATAGTTTGGTGGGACTGCCAAACGACCAGGGTTGTAGCCATTATGTCTGCTATAGTTTGGTGGGACTGCCAAACGACCAGGGTTGTAGCCAGTATGTCTGCCATAGTTTGGTGGGACTATCACACGATCAGGGTTGTAGCCAGTATGTCTACTATAGTTTGGTGGGACTATCACACGATCAGGGTTGTAGCCAGTATGTGTTACTATTTTCAAGCCGCCACCTACGTTGTCGGTTGTTTTAACGGGCTACCAAGGCCACTGCTAAAGCGACAACCCAGAAATACAGTCGTCTGATTGTTGACTCGGCTGAAAAAGAAAGTTTCAATAGGGCAAGTAGATAAGAGTTGCCAAATTTTTCCTTGATGAGTCCGATTATCTAGAGGCTCCACTGAAATCGAGTCGCTATCTCAAAACGTCGATGATGTACCCCACCCGGGGTGAAAGCAAAGACTAAAAATCTGGTCGGGACCCAACCAGGGGTTGAAGATTATCCCGGCATCCCTAGAGAAGTGACGAAATTACCTGGGGGAAGAGGCAGACTACCTGAACTCTGCTACCTGAACTCCGCGACTGATTTTCAGCTGAAACAGGCTCCTGGTGATCGAACGAAATATGACGCCGAGTCGAAGAAAGTACGTGCTTGAGTCAGGAAACAAAATCAAGGTGAAGTTGTGTGGTTCTCAAACCTAGAAACTAACTGTAGTTTTACGAAACAAGTGAGTGTATTCCTTAAATTAAGAAGTTGAAATTGTGTGGTTCTTTGCTTGCTTTGTTTCAGGATATTTCAGCGGCGGAACAGGACACCTTAGCACAAGTTTTGACGTTAAGTTAAGAAATTACAAAAATGAAATTGGTTATTTGTATAAATATTTCAGCTTAGAAGACTCAGCACAGCACATATTTCAGCTGAACTCAGGACAAGTTTTTTTTTCTCCAGGTACCAAAGAAATATACAGAAGAAGAAGTGAAAATATTGTTTCAGCTGGATAGATATTTCAAAGGAAGTGAATATGAATTTCTTGTGTGGGGAATTACAGCGTGTTAGTATATGGTTGGGGGAATTAAAGGTGTCAATTACGGAGGTAGAGAATTTTCTGAAAACGTTGAAGAACAAAACGACTAGACAGGACCCTTATAGAATTATGGTAGACTGTAATAGAGTAGAAAAGAATAACAGGAGACAGCCATTGCTTAATAAAGACAGAAGACAATATGGTTATGACGAACCAAGGCCTGATGTATATAGAGCAAAAGACGGTGAGAAGAACAGACGTAATAGTGAAAGGTCGGACTGGTGTAGCAGTTATAAATACAAAAATGGGCGTGAGAGAAACTTTTCTAGGAAATCATGGGACTGGCCCTCTCACAGTGCAACCGCTAGAAAAAGACGTGACGACTGGTTGGAGCAAAGGCAAAGACAATATCCAAAATCAGGTGTAAGAGACAGAGTTGAACCTGTAAATAAAATACAAGCTAATCCTATAATGGTTGCGAGTGTGACTAGTAGACAGGAAAAGAAGACGACGGGATTAGTAAAGAAAAGAAACCGAGAGACACAGACGCAGGCAGGAAATACGATAGAAAGTAGTACGCAGACTCAGGTACAACCAGTCAGCAAGATAACAAAGGGAACTCAAACTGACTTAATAGAGACGCAGTCAAAACCAACTCATTTGACTAAGGGAGACAAAGTTGAAGGTAAGAAAGTTGGACATGCGAAAACCAAGAACGAAAGGAAGCCAATGAAGAAAAGTATTAAGGAAAGGAATAGTATGATTGTAAATATAGGTAGTGCCATGTCAAGTTCTTCAGCTATAGACAGGAAACTTATTCCCACAGGGTGTAGGAAAATTAGCTGTCAGAATTCAAGTTACGGAGAAGATATTCCTACAGCCGAATATTATAGTGATGCTGAAACGGATATTATTACTGATGATTCGGAGAATGAGAGTGTGGCACTACGAGCAGATCCTGAATCGAAGCGTGATGTCCCCTCATACGGAGTAGTTACTGGTAGACAGACGGACAGAGTTTTGGTTAGTGACTATGTAGAACAAGATACTGGTTTGTATGACAAGAAAGTAGGGAAAGATAAGAGACGAAGACCGAGAAAGAGAAAGAAAGTCAGACTATAACGAGTCTGATGATGGAACTATTATTAGTGTGTCATCTGAAGACGAGATGGGAAGGTATAAACGTTACGTAAGGTACACAGGAAACAGTGAGCAGACTGACGCAAATAAAGGATATAGAAAGAAAACAAGTAAGAAGAAGAATAGTGGTAGACAGTTAGCAGGAATTTACGCAACGACGGAAAGTGACTTAAGTAAAATAGAAGACCTCAGAGAATTAAGACCTGAGTACTTTAACAGGTTGACAACAGATAGTGATGATGACATAATAACTGAAAGACGGGTTAATGTATTGAAAGACAGTGAACTGTTTAATTTGGACACACTATATAACGGTTAAAGTTCCTTGGATGAAGAAGGAAAATGAAATAGTTTTGGCTTATGAGAAGAACTCCGGTTTGAGCGTATAGGTATATGAGCTGTCTAAAATAGGCAAATGAATTTTTTTGGAGTAGCATGGTACAGGGTAGGTGATAGTGGTGTTGAGGATAGGGAAGTACGGCAAATGATATTCCACGTGGATTACGTAATACAGGATATCTACTGTTTGGTTACGATGTAGAGAGAGTATATTAAGTAAAATAGGGTAGATTCAGGACAGAATTAGTAGAGGGTGAGAGATAAATTAAGTATGAATGTTAGTATTAGAAATAGTTTGACTCAGAGCTATGACGAGAGGTCCGAGATAGTTTTGCTTGTTGGTTTGAGAAGAAAGAATAGTATTGTTGACAAGTGAACCGAGAATGTCTGGTGAGGAGAAATAGATTGAGGAGGAATTAAGTAGTCTGTGAGTTAAATAGCCAGTTGAACGTGAGAATATTAAGAGTAAAAGACTGTAGAAGTGAATGCTTAAAAATACGAGTTACGTCGTGCTTGCGGAGAAAGAAGAAAGTTGTTGTGTGTGGAGAAGTATAGAATGATAGTTACGAGATTAGTGGTCTGTTGGAATGAAGTTTGTTTTGAAGAGATAGTAGATAGTGCTGTGAAAGCAATATAAGTTGCGAGATGTCATGTATAGGGTCTGACCTTCGTATAGGAGTAGAGATATAAGAAAGCAGTAAATTGAGAAAGTCCTCTGGATTAATTCGTCTGGTTATGAGTTGTTCATACGTGAGTATAACTGTAGTCAGACAGGTGTTCGTCGTGATGAAGGAAGTAGGAGAGAGGTGTGATGAAGTCGCCTAAGTGAAATACGTAGATAAAATGTAAGAGTGGCGTTAATATGTCGTGTGTCAATGTGTTTAGAGGAGATCAATAAGTGTTTATATATGTGGTGAATGTTGAGGTGACGTCTGAAGTGTTTTTTTATAGTAATAGTAGGGACACGTTAGATTGTCGAGATGCAAGAGTACTCGTGAGATGAGAGCGAAGTTGTGTATCATTGTCCGTGTGAATATGAGAAGAGCGGTTGATAAGTGACGTTAATAAATCGTGGAACATAGAGTATGTGAAAATCGAGAGATAGAAAGAAAATTGTAATGTCTTTTCGTAGAATATCTGACCTTGGAAGGAAATTATGGAAGTTATATTCTGAATTAACATTCTGAATGATGTTTCACAAAACTTGTTTAGTATTCTTAACAGGAACGAGGAAAGTGAGGTCCGTTGTCAGTTGTAAGTGGCGTGGCTTGCAGTTCTGAAAGAAATCCCAATAAATGGGAAGAAAATTGAAAGATACAAAGGTAAACAAGCTTAGTTTAATGAATGTTAGAGAACGTGTTACGAGTGAGAGTGATGTGAGACGTGAAGATAGCTTAGAGTAGTGCTGGTGAGACGTTGAGAGTACTGATGCAGTAGAATGAAATATTAATTGCGTCGGGTAGACGAGAAATTAGCGGTAGAATTAGTTGTTTTGGTGAGAGGTCTATAGTAAATAGACAAGTTCTTTTGATGGGAGTAGCGTGGTGGAGATACTGTAGTTAACTAGTGATGTTTGGTAACAAAGCCATGGGAAACAATTGGTGTGCCGAGCCACAGGTTAAGTAATAAGTACAAGGTGGCTGGTACTTTGAAATGACGTTGAAATAGTCGCCACATTGGCAATAGATTTAGTGAGTGACCTGTAGTTTACAGAGATTGCTTAAGGTATTTGTGGTGTATTAGGAGTTAGGCTGGAAAAATGTTCGACTTCCAGAAAAAGGAACGGTCAGTTGTTGAGTAGTGATTTTGGTTGAGGAGAACAAGTATTGTTCAGCGTTATGATGATCTGTAGATAACAGATATATGTATATGTAAATAAGTGTTTTGGCAAAATAGGTATGAATTGTGTTACAGTGATTAATATAGGAGGCCAATGTGGATGGGCCACTGTACGTAGTAATTTGAAGGGAGTTGTATTTTTTTTGAAAACCTTCTCTGTAGCGAGAAAACAATTGTTTTATTGCCTCATGTATAATGTGTTTTTTTGCTTGATTTGGTCCTGTAAAATGATTGTTATTATTTTAGAATAGGGTTATTGTGTCCTTAGACTTTCATCTGTAAACTACTGGTCCGTAAAAGAGACCAGTAGTATTAGGTAACAATAGAATAGGATGTATGTTGTATCATCATCACCATCATCATCACCATCATCATCATACCTTTAGTTGAGTTGAGGGGAAACATAAATGATTGTCACAAAAATTTGGGGGGGTTTGATGTTCTGTTGTGATTTTATTTCGCTGTTTTGTGTGTTAAATAGTAGTTAATTAAGTTATGTTTAATTTACAGGGTTTTTGTCTAGAGTAAAGACAATATAGGGGGCTTTAATTAGGACCCTTCGTTCAGAAAAGAGCTACTGAGAGCTAATAGAGAGACACATTCGCTTTGTGAAGAAGAAGTTCATGGGTATGTTGTGCTGTGATAATCAGCGTAGAGAGGTTAATAGGGCTATGAAGTTACTACACAAGTATGGTTATGGGAAACTTTAGAGATACACTAAAGTAAGCATTAATTAGAAATATATGGGATTAGAAGCCACATGGGAGAAGAAAAGATTAATGGATATATTCAGTGGGGTAAAGCTGAGAAAAGTTTTGAACATAGTTCCGGGGGGGGGGGGCATGATATACACAAGATTGCTGGGTTATAGAAGAATAAGAAAATTACCCCAGACAAAGAGTAAACATGAATTGGATCCATGTTTGACTAGACACTGTGGATAACAGTACAATAATAAAGGGGTGTTAGTGTGTAAATGAGAAATGAACATAGGGGAGACATAGTGACATGGGGTGTTTGTGGGTCCGTAATAAAGGGACTGAGATAAAGTTGATTGCAAGCAGTCACAGACATGAGTGGTTATTTTTGTTGCTGTGGCTTACGGCATGAATTATGAATTGAGAGGTGGAAGATTTTAGAGAGGCATTGGGTTACATGGCCTGGGCAGGATGTAAATGTTTATCCCGTTGGGTGTATTAAGCTTCAGAGATAGAATAATAAGTGGGTTGCTAGAGTAGTGGTCAGATTACGATGTTGTGGGGAGATTTCAAGATTACTAGGTTGCTGTTGATAACGGCATAAGAGGAGGTTTTAGTAAATATGCCCATAAGAAATGGACATTAAGAGAGGTTCTGAGTGAGGTATAGTTATGTGAGGTGAGGTGTATAATGTTGGAAGAGGTCTTAAAGGATAATAGATTTTTAATTGTGTCCTCGGGATATTGTTTTGTGGTTGACATTACAATAAGAGGTAAGGTGGAAGTAAGGTTCAGAGACATAAAAGTAGTAGTGTCTGTAATATATTGACAATTGGATGTGAATAATGTCTTTGATGCTGTAGATAGCAGCGTAAACGTTTACCATAATGAGTGGTAAAGGGGTGTGATGTAGTTGAGTGTGGTTTTAGACTTTATTACATAAAGTCTCAAATGACATAGGAGGGTAAAGGAGTATGGTTTGGTAAAGGGGGTGTGTGGTGTAGTTGAGTGTGGTTTTTGTGTGGAAGAGTTCTACTGCTTCTTTTAAATACCGGTGGCCACCGATTCTTTGTCTTCCTATCGTGTGAAAGTAATTTCAGGTTAGTTGAAAGTGGGGGATTAGTAGCGTGGGTGATAAAAATAAGGAGTTGGTGTTAGCGTTTGAAATTTTAAGCAGGTTACTTATGAAGAGAAGAAGGAGTATTTAAGAAGACGTGTTATGATGTTATGATGTATTATATAAAGTTGAATTTGAAATGTTATTAAAGATATGTAAATATGTTATGTTTGGTTGAAGGACAAGGAACGAAGAAGAAGTGGGTTGACTATATAGCAGGGGAATTTAAGTTGGAGTTGGTTTGGGGAGGATTAGAGGAACTGTGAGAGATAAGGAAAAGGAGGGAATAGAGTAAGGGGATTGGGAGTAAAGATTTTTCCTTTATAAGGAAAATTCTTTAATTAACATGGGGAGGTGTAACAGTAAGGGAGTACTGGGGTATTATTAGAATCTAGTGGGAAACAGATACAGCACGATTGAGCATCGAGAGTGAAAGGGAGAGAGATGCTCAATCGTGACGTATTGGGTTGGCAAGGGCAGTTAAGATCCGGCCTTTCACTTGAGAGGAGAAGCCGATTGTCATCTTGTGCAAATAAACTTTATATCAACAAATACAACCCGTCGTTCGAGTTCCTGTACACTGTTACATATGTCTGCTACAGTTTGGTGGGACTATCACACGATCAGGGTTGTAGCCAGTATGTCTACTATAGTTTGGTGGGACTATCACACGATCAGGGTTGTAGCCAGTATGTCTGCTATAGTTTGGTGGGACTATCACACGATCAGGGTTGTAGCCAGTATGTCTGCTATAGTTTGGTGGGACTGCCAAACGACCAGGGTTGTAGCCAGTATGTCTGCCATAGTTTGGTGGGACTATCACACGATCAGGGTTGTAGCCAGTATGTCTACTATAGTTTGGTGGGACTATCACACGACCAGGGTTGTAGCCAGTATGTCTGCTACAGTTTGGTGGGACTATCACACGATCAGGGTTGTAGCCAGTATGTCTACTATAGTTTGGTGGGACTATCACACGACCAGGGTTGTAGCCAGTATGTCTGCTACAGTTTGGTGGGACTATCACACGATCAGGGTTGTAGCCAGTATGTCTACTATAGTTTGGTGGGACTATCACACGATCAGGGTTGTAGCCAGTATGTCTGCTATAGTTTGGTGGGACTGCCAAACGACCAGGGTTGTAGCCAGTATGTCTGCCATAGTTTGGTGGGACTATCACACGATCAGGGTTGTAGCCAGTATGTCTACTATAGTTTGGTGGGACTATCAAACGATCAGGGTTGTAGCCAGTATGTCTGCTACAGTTTGGTGGGACTATCACACGATCAGGGTTGTAGCCAGTATGTCTACTATAGTTTGGTGGGACTATCACACGATCAGGGTTGTAGCCAGTATGTCTACTATAGTTTGGTGGGACTATCACACGACCAGGGTTGTAGCCAGTGTGTCTACTATAGTTTGGTGGGACTGCCAAACGACCAGGGTTGTAGCCATTATGTCTGCTATAGTTTGGTGGGACTGCCAAACGACCAGGGTTGTAGCCAGTATGTCTGCCATAGTTTGGTGGGACTATCACACGATCAGGGTTGTAGCCAGTATGTCTACTATAGTTTGGTGGGACTATCACACGACCAGGGTTGTAGCCAGTATGTCTGCTACAGTTTGGTGGGACTATCACACGATCAGGGTTGTAGCTAGTATGTCTACTATAGTTTGGTGGGACTATCACACGATCAGGGTTGTAGCCAGTATGTCTGCTATAGTTTGGTAGGACTATCACACGATCAGGGTTGTAGCCAGTATGTCTGCTATAGTTTGGTGGGACTGCCAAACGACCAGGGTTGTAGCCAGTATGTCTGCCATAGTTTGGTGGGACTATCACACGATCAGGGTTGTAGCCAGTATGTCTACTATAGTTTGGTGGGACTATCACACGACCAGGGTTGTAGCCAGTATGTCTGCTACAGTTTGGTGGGACTATCACACGATCAGGGCTGTAGCCAGTATGTCTACTATAGTTTGGTGGGACTATCACACGATCAGGGTTGTAGCCAGTATGTCTGCTATAGTTTGGTGGGACTATCACACGATCAGGGTTGTAGCCAGTATGTCTGCTATAGTTTGGTGGGACTGTCAAACGACCAGGGTTGTAGCCAGTGTGTCTGCTATAGTTTGGTGGGACTATCACACGATCAGGGTTGTAGCCATTATGTCTGCTATAGTTTGGTGGGACTATCACACGATCAGGGTTGTAGCCAGTATGTCTGCTATAGTTTGGTGGGACTGTCAAACGACCAGGGTTGTAGCCAGTATGTCTACTATAGTTTGTTGGGACTGCCAAACGACCAGGGTTGTAGCCAGTATGTCTGCTATAGTTTGGTGGGACTGCCAAACGACCAGGGTTGTAGCCAAACTTGAAGTCCTGCTGGTAACCATTGATGTTTCTTGTAACGGCTGGAAGGTTTGATTGGAAATTTAAGTAAAGTTTAAAATATTTAAAAAAAAACGATTCAAATCAAGAGTGCGTCAATATAAAAAACCACACGGTTTTTAAAGAAAGGAGAAATAAGAAAGGAAATGGATCGTTGTTTATAAACCGTGCAATGAAAGAAATAGGCGGGAGAGAATCTAATCGGGGGGGGGGGGGGGGGGGGGGGGGAGGGCTAGAACAAAGGCGGTTATTGATGGACAGGTCAAACATGAACTGAACATTTGAAAAACATCAATGGAATAGGGATATTGGGAATCGATTCTCTGTCGATATCAGATGCACGGAAATGCTTCTGTGCCATAACAACGTTAGTTTGTGGTATCGAGCCAACACAGAGGACAATGTGAATTCGATTTAACCCAGGACATAAAGGCATTATTCCTATTTCAAAAATAGGTTTTACAATTGGCTATGATAAAACATGGTACACGAGGAGTTGGGCAGAGTTAGACTAGGCGACCTAGGTGGTCGAGCATCGTAGCGCAGTTGTTTCTCTCATCAAAGAAGCGTCGAAAACAATGATTTAACAGTAGCTCTTGTCCTGTTTTGTGCCACCAATCAATACCATAATGTTTACAAATGCTCTGTGGCGCGGAGTTGTGGTAGTATTTTGAGCCTGCAAACACGCAGCCGGGATTATCTGCTTCTTCTTATGTCATGAAAGTCAAGTCAATAAATCTGGACATTAACATGGAACTAACACAGACATGGACATCAACAAGGAACTAACACAGGCATGGACATCAACAGGGAACTAACACAGGCATGGACATTAACAGGGAACTAGCATAGGCATGGACATTAACAGGGAACTAGCATAGGCATGGACATCAACAGGGAACTAGCATAGGCATGGACATCAACAGGGAACTAGCATAGGCATGGACATCAACAGGGAACTAGCATAGGCATGGACATCAACAGGGAACTAGCATAGGCATGGACATCAACAGGGAACTAGCATAGGCATGGACATCAACAGGGAACTAGCATAGGCATGGACATCAACAGGGAACTAGCATTGGCATGGACATCAACAGGGAACTAGCATAGGCATGGACATCAACAGGTAACTAGCACAGGCATGGACATCAACAAGGAACTAGCATAGGCATGGACATCAACAGGGAACTATCATAGGCATGGACATCAACAGGGAACTAACACAGACATGGACATCAACAGGGAACTAGCATAGGCATGGGCATCAACAGGGAACTACCACAGACATGGACATCAACATGGAACTAACACAGACATGGACATCAACAGGGAACTAGCATAGGCATGGGCATCAACAGGGAACTAACACAGACATGGGCATCAACATGGAACTAGCACAGACATGGACATCAACAGGGAACTAACACAGACATGGACATCAACAGGGAACTAGCACAGACATGGCCATCAACAGGGAACTAACACAGACATAGACATCAACAGGGAATCATTGACACCAACAGGGAACTAACACAGACATGGACACCAACAGGGAACTAACACAGACATGGACATCAACAGGGAACTAGCACAGGCATGGACATCAACATGGAACTAACACAGACAATGGCATCAACAGGGAACTAACATAAGCATGGACATCAACAGGAAACTAACACAGACATGGACATTAACAGGGAACTAGCATAGGCATGGACATCAACAATGAACTAACACAGACATAGACATCAACAGGGAACTAACACAGACATGGACATCAACAGGGAACTAACACAGACATGGACATCCACAGGGAAACATGGACATCAACAGGGAACTAACACAGACATGGACATCAACAGGGAACTAACACGAAAATGGACATCAACAGGGAACTAAACACAGACATGGACATCAACAGGGAACTAACACAGACATGGACATCAACAGGGAACTAAAAACAGACATGGACATCCACAGGGAAAACATGGACATCAAAAAGGGAACTAACACAGACATGGACACCACAGGAAACATGGACATCAACAGGGAAACTAACACAGACATGGACATCAACAGGGAACTAACACAGACATGGACATCAACATGGAACTAACACAGACATGGACATCAACAGGGAACTAACACAGACATGGACATCAACAGGGAACTAACACAGACATGGACATCAACAGGGAATTAACACAAGCATGGATAGATAAATAGGCAGACAGAACGAACGAATGAACGAACAGAATTTATTTTCAAAGAGTTAAGAATTGGGCACGCAGGCCAGTCTGACATTCTGCCCTTCTTCTCTATTTCTTTTCATACATTCTTTCATTCAACATCACTTACGAAACTAATCTTAGACAACAAAAGAGCAATAAGCATTGAAACACATGAAAAATAATCAATAATACATGACACAGACAGAACGAACGAACGAACGAACGAACGGACTTTATTTTCAAAGGGTAACAAATTGGGCACGCAGGCCCGTCTTACATTCGGCCCTTCCAATCACTCATCTTTCTTTCATCAACAGTGCATAGGAAAAAACATTGTCAAATGAATTTTGTAAACATAAACAATGCATTTTACTATGTTATGAGACACACCCACCACCCACCCACACATCCCCGATTCACTCCAACTCCCCAACCCAACCACACACACAACTCAGACACACATACATTCCCCCACTCATCCACAACATCCCTACATCTACACATCTCCCCACCCACACACACCTCCCATCCACCACACACCCCATCCACCCACACCCCAAGCACACACACATCCCCCACCCACTCACATCCACCCACCTACACACATCTCCCCACCCACTCACATATCCTCTACCCGGTTCCCCATTACCACCAACAATCACCCACCCACATATCCTCCTCCACCCACACACCTCCAACCACCCAGCCAAACACACATACCTCAGCCACACATTCTCACGCACACACCAACACATCTCCCCAGCCAACTCACATATCCCGCACCTATCCACACACAAATTCCACACCCACCCACATAATCTCCCATACAAACATCCCCCACCATCTCCTAACCTACACACACTCACCCACCCACATATCCTCTACCCACCCACACATCCTCTACCCACCCATCCCCCAACCAAACATCCCTTAACCACACACCCTTACCCATATACAATCACCCACCCACACATCCTCTACCCAACCACACATCCTCCATTCACCCATCCCTCAGCCACACATCTTTTAACCACACGCCCCTACCCATACACACACACATCCCCACCCACACACAATCTCCCCACCCATAAACACATCCCTCACACACATCCCCACAGACAGACAGACAGACAGACAGACAGACAGACAGACAGACAGACAGACAGAACGAACAAACGAACGAACGAACGAACGAACAAACTTTATAAACAGGCACGCAGGCCTGTTTTACATTCGACCCTTTCAATCACTCATCTTTCATTCATCAAATGTGCATGTTACATTAACATAGGGGAAAAAACATTGTCAAATGGATTTTGTAAGCATAAACAATGCATATTACGCATGATACATACACATGAGAAAACAAAAAAAAGACATTGTCAAATGACAGTTGTAAACATAAACAGTAAACATAGATAGATAGATAGATAGACAGACAGACAGACAGACAGACAGACAGACAGACAGACAGACAGACAGATAGACAGATAGATAGATAGATAGATAGATAGATAGATAGATAGATAGATAGATAGATAGATAGATAGATAGTCCCAGATAGTCTTTTCCTTGCCAAAAGAACCTGCGCATTGAGCTGATCACGTGTAAATGGCCAGCCAATCAAAACTGTTCCCCACACGCGTGCACCTGAACAGGTAGTCGTTTAAAGACGAGCGCTCAACACCGCGGCACCAGAAGACTGCCTCGGCCGCAGTCTAGCATACATCGAACTGTGTGAGCGGTTCAGTCGACGACTTCTGTTGGTTCACACCCGACACAACAACCATCTACCTTCCCGTGGCCTGGGCATGGTACCAGAGACAATGGCCACCAGAAATATGATCATTTACCTTCTGGTGAGTACACAAACACCCACACACGTTTTATACTTGGTTATGTTTATCAGCTTTCCGAGGAGGTTCATCGGCAGCGCAGTGGCTAGTTCTCCAGCCTGCCAGCCTGGGCGTCACGGATTCCAACCCACATGGAGGTGGGGATTTCTGAACCATTGACGCGCGTCCACTGCTCGACCCAGTCCACACTGGACACGAGAAATAGTCGGTGAAGTGAAGGCGGCAGCAGGAAGTTGACTCCGATCACTCGCTGAGTAGAGAGTTTGGTCGATACAAGTTTGGGGCTAACATCGTATACCCGACATGTCTGGAGGCTCGGGGGGGGGGGGGGGGGGGTCATATACTTTGAGTGGCCTAGAGGTCGTGGCATGTCTTCATGTTCGTGACAGGATTTGTCTGCCTCCTGGAGTATTCACATCATCATCATCAGCACTGTCATCAAGTGCCTTGCCGACGGCGTGTGCGATCGTACATATCCATCGTTCACCACTAACGTCTGCTTGCGGTGGTCACGCGTAGTTCCAGGGTTAACTTTCTCATTGCCACCGTTGTCCTTGTCAATACTATACGGACCTAGTGCCTTGATGGTGGTTATGGAAACTGTAAAACCTTCACCAGGGCCACAACGAAACAAAGAGTTGATGACAGTTACAGATGTACAATAGTAACTGTCTGGGTTAGATAGAGTTACAACATTAACTGTCTGCATTAGATAGAGTTACAATAGTAACTGTCTTTATATGACAGAGTTGCAGTAGAAATTTTCTGCATAAGATAGTTACAATATTAACTGTCTGGATACGGCAGAGGTACAGTGACAATTGTCTGCATAAGGTAGAGTTAAAGTAATAATTGTCTGGATAAGGTAGAGTTAAAGTAATAATTTGAATAACGAAGACACAAACAATAGATTGCACGATTTATTGCCTGGCATATTTCGCTGCATCTCGTCTGGTACATACTGCAGGATTCACACAACATAAAGTAAATTAATTAGATAAATCCTTCCAGCTGAAATATACACATGTTCGCACAGTAATGTCAGTTGTCTACCACGGTAAAGTTATGCTGACTAAAATTCAAATTGTCTGTATATTTCAGCTGGAAGGATTTATCTAGTTATGTTACATTATGTTGTGTGAATTCTGCAGTATGTACCTGACCAGATGCAGCGAAATATGCCAGGCAGTCAACCGTGCAATCTATTGTTTGTGTCTTCGTTATTCAAATTCACTACGGGAAAATATTGTTTTGAATTTCTGAAAGTAATAATTGTCTTGATAAGGTAGAGTTAAAGTAATAATTGTCTGGATAAGATAGAGATACAGTAATAATTGTCTGGATAAGGTAGAGATACAGTGATAACTGTCTGAATAAGGTAGAGGTAAAGTGATAATTGTCTGGATAAGGTAGAGTTAAAGTAATAATTGTCTTGATAAGGTAGAGTTAAAGTGATAATTGTCTTGATAAGGTAGAGGTAAAGTGATAACTGTCTGGATAAGGCAGAGGTACAGTGACAACCGTCTGGTTCATACAGTGCTACAGTAATCATACTCGCAAGTGTACATCTGTATTCATGGGAGGTGTGTGGATTGTCTTGCCAGGAGAAGACCATTCATTGTCTGTCCTAGCACTATGTCTGTGCTATGAAGTTCTGGTTTTCTAGCAACTGGAGAGCAGCTGCCCAGGGATTAGCCAGGTCTGCTCACGTAAATCCGTCGTGGGCTGTGCTTAGCCCATGGGCTGGCAGCCCCAGGGGCCTGGACCTCCTTGGGAAGGTTGTGAATCGCCACTAGGCTCAGCTGTTATAGAATATCAAAGATTAGGCCTGGACCTCCTTGGGAAGGTTGTGAATCGCCACTAGGCTCAGCTGTTATAGAATGTCAGTGATGAGGCTACACCGACATGCTACACGTGATGAACACGGAAGAGAACTGGCTCACACACACCAACATGTCTGGGAAACTGGAACACTGTGATCATGTTACCCGTCACCGTGGCTGGGAGAGAACAGTGACGGACGGCCTGGTCCCCGGGACCAGAAGCTGGGGTACACCAGCACCATCATCAGCACAGAACATTGGTGACACCTGGGGCAATGGCATACAACATTTACTGGTGATGATTTCCGGTCAGTGTGGCGACTTAAACATCAATCAATCAATCAATCATGTGCCATGCCGGAAAGCGTGGGCGGTCATGACTCGCTATTTCACTCGATCACCAGAGTCGTGGATCAGCTCAGTGTTCCTGTCTCGTCCATGCCATGTGGCCAAGCCATCCAGGTATTTTCCTCTTGGTCTGTTCCCTTCGATCTTGCCAGCTGTCACTAAGTTCTCTAATCCATTTCTTCTCATAACATGTCCAAAAATTTTTGACACTCTACGTCTAATTTCTCTAATCAATTTACGATTTTCATTTGTCTCCTGTAGTACTTGGTCATTGATTTTCTGTCCGTCCATGGTATTCTTTGCATTTTCCTCAGAAACCACATTTCTGCAGCCATCAGATGTTTTTCAGCTTGACTGCACATTGTCCAAGTTTCACATCCATACAAAAGAACAGGCTCTATGTATCCCCTCAACACTCTTTTTCTCGTTTCAATTGACATCTTTTATTGGTCAGAATGTTTTTCATCTTGCTAAAGGCTACTTTCGCCATGGTGATTCTTGTTCTAATCTCTTCAAGGCATCTCCCATCAGATGTTATGACTATTCAGAGATAATTCACTTGTTGAAGAATATTCCCATTTACTTGTATATTACATTGTGGTACTTCGTTCTTCCTAGTGACGACCATAACCTGTGTCTTCTTACAATTTAATTCCAACCCCAGCTGCTCACTGTGTACAACAACTGCGTCTACTAATTGTTGTAGATCTTGTGCATTGTCTGCAATCAATACTGTATCATCTGCATATCTAATGTTATTGATGTTTCGTCCTCCAATGCTGATTCCATTTATGTCTTCTACATTACTGAAACTATTTTCACTGTATAGGGAAAAAAGATCTGGAGACATTACACATCCCCGCCTAACACCTCTCGTAATAGGCTGATATTGTCCCATTTCATTATCAATCCTTATGGCAGCTTGTTGTTTCCAATATATGTTTTTTATAAGTCTAATGTCTTTCCCATCAATTTGTAGATCTGCAAGCATATCTACCATGTTGACATGTCTAACTCTATCAAAAGCCTTTGTGTAGTCAATAAAGCAAAGATGTATATCCTTGTTTACTTCTATAGCACGTTCAATAACTGTTCGCAGCATATACACAGCATTTACTGTACCCTTTCCTTCTACAAACCACATTGTTCTTCCCCTATTTCAGGTTGTATTTTCTTCCTCACTCTTTGCATGATAATTCGTAACAAAATCTTTGTGATGTGACTCATTATACTAATTGTTCTATGTTGATCACATTCCAAGGTTCCTGATTTCTTTGGGATTGCAATAAATACAGAGTTACATAATTCAGAAGGTATATCTCCAGTATCATATAATGTGTTCAGCAGTCTGGTGACTTGATCTAGTCCAAATTCTTCTAAAGCTTTAATCATTTCTGTTGTGATGTTATCTGCACCGGGGGCCTTGCCAGCTTTCATATGCTTAAGAACATTTCGAATCTCCATCTTCAAAATTGGCGGCCCTTCATTATCAAATCTAATATCATACTGTTCCTCTCTGTTATCATTATAAAGGTTTTTCACATAATCTGTCCATACATGTAGAATCTGATCTTTTTCTATTATGATTTTGCCATCTTTAGTTTCTAGACAGCCTGTTGATGTACTTGTTCTTTTATTTGTAAGTTCCTGAATTCTTTTGTGCACTAATTTGGTATTTTGACTGTTGTGTTGTTTTTCAATTTCTAAGCACTTTTACTCAAGCTATGCTTCTTTTGCCTCCTTACATAATATTCTGACTTGTCTGTGAATTTCTTCATATTTGGCAGGATTATTTTTGTTGAGTCTTCTTGTCTCCATTAGGTGTAAAATTTCTTCTGTCATCCATGTCTTACGATCCACCTTCTTTAATTTTGGAATAGTTGTTTCTGCAGCCAAACTGATTGAATTCTTCAACATTTCGCATTGAATATCCACATCCTGGAATAATATCTCTAGATCAGATAATAAAACAAATCTGTTCTGTACTTCTATGTACTTAAACATCACTATGTACTTAAACATCACTATGTACTTAAACATCACTATGTACTTAAACATCACTATGTACTTAAACATCACTATGTACTTAAACATCACCGACAGCAATTCGTGAAATAATTATGGATTTCATGTGACGAACATGTGTTAAAATGTGTTTTAGTGTTTTTAAATGTTTTAAAATGTGCTAAATACCTTAAATAACTATTCGTGAAAAGAAGTGTACAGTTAAATATAAATCTATGACTGGCTCGGCAACCGGTAGAAGATTGAACTGCCTACACAGAGATGACCGAGGCGAAACTAGATTTGTGATGTCGTGTGAAATACTAGATGTGTAATGTCATGTCAAATACTATATGTGTAATGTCATGTCAAATACTATATGTGTAATGTCATGTCAAATACTATATGTGTAATGTCATGTCAAATACTATATGTGTAATGTCATGTCAAATACTAGATGTGTAATGTCATGTCAAATACTAGATGTGTAATGTCATGTGAAATACTATATGTTTAATGCCATGTCAAATACTAGTTCTGAAGTCAATCCAGCAATTCATTCAAGACTAACAAATAAACCCCACAAGAATGCCCTGGCACTATTTACCACAAAGAACCACATTGAAGAAATATGATGCAGTCAGAGCAAGGGGAACACCACGTAAACGATGGAGTAACGGCATCAAGAACAATTTTATAGAAATTAATACCAACTTAGAAAGAGTGCTGGACGCAAAATACTCCCCTGAGGTAAACAGAAGAGGAGGAGGAGGAGGAGGAGTAGAATTCGATTTCGATTCGATGTCACCATTACCCCTACCCCGTTAAACCTCAAGGAGAAGGTATAGTAGGGTCCATCACCGGCTCAGAATGATAGTCCTGTGACTAGACAACCACCGAAGCAGTTGAATATGGTTTTACCCTCACAGTCCTATCAATCCGAAGTGATTGTTGTCCACATGGTAGAAGAAGAAGAAGAGAAGGAAGGTGATGATTACTCGAACAAAGGAATGAAATATTAGTGAAGATTACTCCAATAAACAAATGAAATATTGGTGAAGATTAACCCAGTAAAGAAATGAAATATTAATGAAGATTACTCCAACAAAAAAATATAATTCAAGAACAGCGGGTTAGGTGAAGAAATGCCGTTAGAGCCCTTCCAGTGAGCAGGCACGTGATCGCCTATGCCGCTCATGAAACAATGACAAAGGTTGTGTGTGTGTGTGTGTGTGTGTGTGTGTGTGTGTGTGTACACGGCCAGGGGAAACTGGGCCAGGAAGATGTCGGGACACAGTTCATGAACATTGTCATGTCCACTTGTTGAAGCTAGGAAGAATAGAATATTGACCACGGTTTTGTCCACTTACTGAAGCTAGGAAGAATATTGACCACGGTCACGTCCACTTACTGAAGGTATGAAGAACTGAGTATTGATGACTGTCATGTCAACTTACTGAAGCTAGGAACAATATTGACCACAGTCACGTCCACTCGCTGAAGCTAGTAAGAATATTGACCTTTGTGTTTTGTTTTGTCATCCACAGACATGTCTAGCCATCACAGCAGAAGGTGAGTACATGCAGTTTCATGTTGTCTCTCCCTGGTTACTACAGAATTCAGGAAGGGTACCCTACATGTGGGGGTCGCCGTGGCCGAGTGGTTACTACATAGTTCAAGAAGGGTACCTACCTCTGTGGGCTGCTGTGGCCGAGTGGTCAAGCCGCTCTGCCAAGATCCTGGGTTCTGTGTAGCATTCCGTCATTCGGTTTAGGAGCCTGCTTTTTCGGAGACTCCTGGGGGTCGTCGCTGGAGCCATGGAGTTCGTGCACTGTACGAAACTTTTGGCTGGCCTTCCTGCGGGAAGACACTGAGCTTAATGGGCGTAAACATCGTGCAATGAAGTAGATCCTTTTGCTTTTAAACTGCACATCTGTAGATTAAATTAAATTTTATTAGATTAGATTATATTGTATTAGATTATATGCAGCGGTTCTCAGTGATGTTAGAGACGTGACCGTGGCCTGAATGCTTGTGTCCACAGTTAGACATCTCTTAAACCGGGTTGTGATGTCATTTTTTTTTTGCATATCCTTTACAGGACATCGCTGTCAACAGCAGCATCTTTCAGCTGTCTGTCGATTTCTTGGCAAGATTACGCTCAGTAGTTTGCCATTGCTTTCTGAGCGGCCGGCTCAGTATCCCGCAAGTCGCCAGCGAGGGACGAACCGCTCAGAGTTCTCTCCCGCTACGAGACTCTGCGTGATAAACGGGATTACGGAGAAAGTGTTGTAACCCTTTGGCCAGAGAGACCGGATGTGATGTCATTACCTCTCATCTCATCTCATCATGTTCCTCTTGTACCTTGCGGTGTCGAGGTGAAGTATAAACTTCGTGAGAGTGCCCGGTTATGGGCTTCGTATATCGACATTCCCATGGATTCTGTTATTCCCTCCGTCCAACGTTTACGTGGTCGGCCTCTTCCTCTATTTCCATCTGGTCTGTACATCATTGCTTGTTGTGGCATGCTGTTGACTGGTAACCTACTTGCATGGCCAAACCATTTGACTTGCTGCTTTCTAATAAAATCTAGAGCAGCTTTAACCCCCACTTTAGTCCTGATTTCTTCATTTCTGATCTTATCTCTTCTTGATACGCTGAGTATTCTTCTCAGGAACCTCATTTCTGTTGTTGTGATTTTTCTTTTCTCTTTTTCTGTCATTGTCCAGGCTTGGCATTGGTAGCACAGAGTTGGTAGGAAGATTGTGTTGTAAAGTGCTTTCTTAGTAGTTATTGATACATGTTTGTTCTTTAGTATTGGTGCCATTTGTCCAATGAGTTGATTTGCCTTATTGCACCTATTTTCGATCTCGTCTTCTGATCTGCCATTTGATGATATTATACTTCCTAGGTACTTGAAGCTCTTTACTTGTTTCAAGGGATGTTCGTTTAGGTGAATTGTTGCTGTTTGTTCTTCTTTAGTTATAGTCATTACCTCTGTTTTGCTTGTGCTAATTTTCATGTTATGTTCCCTACACATTTCGTTTAGACTATTCATGTGGTCTTGTAATTCAGCTTCTGATTTTGCTATTAGTGCTTGGTCGTCCGCAAACAGGAGTTCTCTAATGGTTAGATTTGCAGATGGTTCTTCTTCTGTGTTCTCGTCATGCGGTATTCTTGCTGTCTCTGCTTGGCTGGTTTCTTTACATATGTTGTCTATATATGTTATGAACAAGAGAGGGGACAGGACACAACCTTGTCGTACTCCAGATCTTATGGTGAAGGGTTCTGAGTGTCCTCCAGTTGCTCTCACTATGCATTCACTGTTGTTGTATAAACTTCTACATAGGTTTGTTAGATGTGTACTCACTCCATATTGTTTAAGGATTTCCCACAGCTTGTTTCTATCTACCCTATCAAATGCCTTTTCTTGGTCGACAAAGGCTAAGTAGAGTGTTTCATTGAATTCGATTGATTTTTCTATAAGTTGTCTAAGAGCAAAAATGGCGTCTGTGCATCCTTTGTTTTTCCTAAATCCAAGCTGCGTTTCGCTTAGCTGGGGTTCTAAAGTAGTTCGTAATCTTTTTTCAAGAATTTTGCAAAATATTTTCCCAGTATGACTCAACAGTGAAATGCCTCTGTATTGTGTGCAATCTCTTTTGCTGCCTTTGTTTTTCCAAATTGGGATAATTATGGCGTTTCCCCAGTCTCGTGGTGTCTGTTGTTCTACCCAAACATGGTTGAATAGTCTATGTAGCCAAGCTGTTCCTACTTCTCTTGCTGCTTTAATTAGTTCATTTGGTATTTCATCCTGTCCTGGTGATTTGTTCAATGGGGCTAATCTGATGGCTTCTATAATTTCTTCTTTTAGTATGTCTGGTTCTAGTTCTTCGGTGACATCTGTGTAGGTCTCTTGAATTCCTGTGACATCTGATGGGATGTTGAGAAGTTGTTCGAAATACTGCTTCCATCTTATTAGGATCTGTTTTTGTTCACTTATTGGTTCTCCATTTTCGCTGTTAATTATTTCAGTTGGGTCAAAGGGTTCTCCTCTGGTTCGCATTGCACTTATCTTTTTGTAGAAGTTTCTGGTTGCCTCTTTGTAGTTTTTATTTAGGGTTTCTCCATACTCTTCCCAGTCTTTTTGTTTTTCTCTCTTTACTATTCTACTCACATGTCTTCTCGCTATTCTGTATTCTCTGTAATCACATTCCTGTTTGCTCTTCAACCACTTTTTATATTTTTCCTTTTTTTCTTTTACCGCTTTCTTTACTTCTGCGTTCCACCAACTTGTTATTTTCTTTATCCGTGTTTTGCGTTTTTTCGTGGTTCCGCATGTTATTTTTGCAGTATTTAAAATGCTTGATTTGAACATCTCCCATTCTTCTTCCACTGTTTTTCTTTCCGTAGGTAATTTTACAAAGAGTTCAGTTAGTTCTTTCTCATAATTTTCCCTTACTGCCTCGTCTTTAAGGTTTTTTAAGTTTACTGATTCGCATGGCATGTATTTTCCTGCTCTTTGTTTTCTTCTTCTAATGGTTCTTATTGTGGCAACGACTGCTTTATGATCTTGTGTTTATACTGAAATTGGGCACTGCTCTTGCATCTAATATATTTCTCTTTCTGTTATTTCTTGTTAATATAAAATCAATTTGGCTTTTAGTATCTAGATCGTTCCATTTATACCAGGTGTATACTTGCGAATCTTTATGTTTATAGAATGTGTTTGTTATATAGAGGTCGTGTTGGCTGCAAAGCTCTATCAGTCTACTTCCGTTATCATTCCTTTCATTATGCTGATCTCCAAATGCTCCCAGATGTTTTTCTATGCCCACTCTGTTATGTCCTAGTCTTGCATTGAAGTCTCCCATAACTATGATGTTGTCCTGCTTATCTATTTTATTTAGCACGTCATGTATGTCTTCGTAGAAGTCCTCGCATTCTTGCTCATTATTGTTTGCATTACATGGTGCGTATATCTGCACATATGTTGTGATTATTTGTTCTTTTATTCTCACTGTTATGATTCTTTTTGATATATATTTTATTTCTAGTATTCCTCTTGCTAGCCGTGGATCGATGACTATTCCCACACCGTGTCTTGCCCTTTATTGCTGTTCTACTCCAGAGTAAACAAACGTGTAACTGCGGTGGAGCTCCTTGCATCCTTTCCCCTTTGTTCTGGTGTCCGCTATTCCCATCAGTCCAATATTCCTCTCCTCCATTGTTTCTATAAGCTCCTCTTCTTTACTATTGAAACCACAGACGTTTATTGTGCCTATTGTTTGAATCGCTGATCTATCTCGTAGTCCATTAACATTGCCGGGTCGATATCCATTTGGGTCAGTCCGTTTATACTTCTTAGTTTTTCTACGAGCAGTATGAAGATCCCCTGCCGGCTTGCTAGGCCAGTCGCAGGGATGTCATTACCGTTTGTTAAATATCGAATGTAGCAGGCCGCCATGTATGCGAACACATCACTTCTCTCATACCCACAGTAACAGCTACTGCAATAACAACTACTGCAATAACAACAACTGCAATAACAACTACTGCAATAACAGCTACTGCAATAACAACAACTGCAATAACAGCTACTGCAATAACAGCTACTGCAATAACAGCTACTGCAATAACAGCTACTGCAATAACAGCTACTGCAATAACAGCTACTGCAATAACAACAACTGCAATAACAGCTACTGCAATAACAGCTACTGCAATAACAGCTACTGCAATAACAGCTACTGCAATAACAGCTACTGCAATAACAGCTACTGCAATAACAACTACTGCAATAACAACTACTGCAATAACAGCTACTGCAATAACAACTACTGCAATAACAGCTACTGCAATAACAGCTACTGCAATAACAGCTACTGCAATAACAGCTACTGCAATAACAGCTACTGCAATAACAGCTACTGCAATAACAGCTACTGCAATAACAGCTACTGCAATAACAACTACTGCAATAACAACTACTACAATAACAGCTACTGCAATAACAGCTACTGCAATAACAGCTACTGCAATAACAGCTACTGCAATAACAGCTACTGCAATAACAGCTACTGCAATAACAGCTACTGCAATAACAGCTACTGCAATAACAGATACTGCAATAACAGCTACTGCAATAACAACTACTGCTATAACGGATCAGCTACCAACCTCATGCAGAGACCGCGGCAGATGCCAGGGCCGGGGAGCCCCAGCCCGTGTTGGAATGAGAACAGAGGAAGAACTGGCTTTTACTGGGCGCGTGTGGATGGAGAGAGAGAGAGAGAGAGAGAGAGAGAGAGAGAGAGAGACAGAGAGACAGACAGAGAGAGAGACAGAGACACAGAGAGAGAGAGAGAGAGAGAGAGAGAGAGAGAGAGAGAGAGACAGAGAGAGACAGAGAGAGAAGATAGTCTAGGCTAGGCCTCACATAGAAACTATCACTTCTGGAGACTCCTGAGGATCATCGCTGTAGTTCGTGCTATGGGCAACGTTTTCGGAAGGCTGGGATAAAACCCTGTGCAGTGAAGTCGACCCTGTCGCTTTTACACCCTTTGACAAGAATAAAAAAGACTCTTTGGGAGTCTCTGTGGCGAAGTGGTCAAGCCGTTTGACGTATGACTCGTGAGCCGAAGGTTGTGGGTTCGATTCCGGGCCGCGTCCTTCGGTTTAAGAGTTAAATGTTTTCGGAGACTCCTGTGGGTCCACTGTCTACTGTTGTCCCCACTGTCTACTGTTATCTCCACTGTCTACTGTTATCTCCACTGTCTACTGTTGTCTCCACTGTTTACTGTTGTCCCCTCTGTCTACTGTTGTCCCCTCTGTCTACTGTTGTCCCCTCTGTCTACCGTTGTCTCCGCTGTATACCGTTGTCTCCGCTGTCTACTGTTGTCTCTGTTGTCTACTGTTGTCTAAACTGTCTATTGTTGTCTCCATGGTCTACTGTTGTCTCCGCTGTCTACTGTTGTCTCTACTGTCTACTGTTGTCTCCGCTGTCTACTGTTGTCTCCACTGACTACTGTTGTCCCCACTGTCTACTGTTGTCCCCACTGTCTACTGTTGTCTCCAATGTCTACTGTTGTCCCCTCTGTCTACTTTTGTCCCCACTGTCTACTGATGTCTCCACTGTCTACTGTTGTCACTGCTGTCTACTGTTGTCTCCACTGTCTACTGTTGTCTCCGCTGTCTACTGTTGTCTCCACTGACTACTGTTGTCCCCACTGTCTACTGTTGTCCCCACTGTCTACTGTTGTCCTCTCTGTCTACTGTTGTCTCCAATGTCTACTGTTGTCCCCTCTGTCTACTGTTGTCTCCACTGACTACTGTTGTCCCCACTGTCTACTGTTGTCTCCACTGTCTACTGTTTTTACCTATGTCTACTGTTGTCTCCGCTGTCTACTGTTGTCTCCACTGTCTACTGTTGTCTCCACTGTCTATTGTTGTCTCCACTGTCTACTATTGTCCCCACTGTCTACTGTTTTCCCCTCTGTCTACTGTTTTCCTCTCTGTCTACTGTTGTCTCCACTGTCTACTCTTGTCTCCACAATCTACTGTTGTCTCCACTGTCTATTGTTGTCTCCACTGTCTACTGCTGTCTCCACTGTCTATTGTTGTCTCCACTGTCTACTGCTGTCTCCACTGTCTACTGCTGTCTCCACTGTCTATTGTTGTCTCCACTGTCTACTCTTGTCTCCACTGTCTACTGTTGTCTCCATTGTATATTGTTGTCTCCACTGTCTATTGTTGTCTCCACTGTCTATTGTTGTCTCCACTGTCTACTGCTGTCTCCACTGTCTACTGCTGTCTCCACTGTCTATTGTTGTCTCCACTGTCTACTCTTGTCTCCACTGTCTACTGTTGTCTCCACTGTCTACTGTGTTCTCCTCTGTCTACTGTTGTCTCCACTGTCTACTGTTGTCTCCACTGTCTACTGTTGTCCCCACTGTCTACTGTTATCTCCACTGTCTACTGTTATCTCCACTGTCTACTGTTGTCTCCACTGTTTACTGTTGTCCCCTCTGTCTACTGTTGTCCCCTCTGTCTACTGTTGTCCCCTCTGTCTACCGTTGTCTACGCTGTATACCGTTGTCTCCGCTGTCTACTGTTGTCTCTGTTGTCTACTGTTGTCTAAACTGTCTAATGTTGTCTCCACGGTCTACTGTTGTCTCCGCTGTCTACTGTTGTCTCCAATGTCTACTGTTATCTCCACTGTCTACTGTTGTCTCCACTGACTACTGTTGTCCCCACTGTGTACTGTTGTCCTCTCTGTCTACTGTTGTCTCCAATGTCTACTGTTGTCCCCTCTGTCTACTGTTGTCTCCACTGACTACTGTTGTCCCCACTGTCTACTGTTGTCTCCACTGTCTACTGTTTTCCCCTCTGTCTACTGTTGTCTCCGCTGTCTACTGTTGTCTCCACTGTCTACTGTTGTCTCCACTGTCTATTGTTGTCTCCACTGTCTACTATTGTCCCCACTGTCTACTGTTGTCTCCACTGTCTACTGTTTTCCCCTCTGTCTACTGTTGTCTCCGCTGTCTACTGTTGTGTCCACTGTCTACTATTGTCCCCACTGTCTACTGTTGTCCCCACTGTCTACTATTGTCCCCACTGTCTACTGTTTTCCTCTCTGTCTACTGTTTTCCCCTCTGTCTACTGTTGTCTCCACTGTCTACTCTTGTCTCCACTGTCTACTGTTGTCTCCACTGTCTATTGTTGTCTCCACTGTCTACTGTTGTCTCCACTGTCTATTGTTGTCTCCACTGTCTACTGTTGTATCCACTGTCTACTGCTGTCTCCACTGTCTATTGTTGTCTCCACTGTCTACTGTTGTCCCCACTGTCTACTATTGTCCCCACTGTCTACTGTTTTCCCCTCTGTCTACTGTTTTCCCCTCTGTCTACTGTTGTCTCCACTGTCTATTGTTGTCTCCACTGTCTACTGTTGTCTTCACTGTCTATTGTTGTCTCCACTGTCTACTGCTGTCTCCACTGTCTATTGTTGTCTCCACTGTCTACTGTTGTATCCACTGTCTACTGCTGTCTCCACTGTCTACTGTTGTCTCCACTGTCTACTGCTGTCTCAACTGTCTATTGTTGTCTCCACTGTCTACTGTTGTCTCCACTGTCTACTGCTGTCTTCACTGTCTATGTTGTCTCCACTGACTACTGTTGTCTCCACTGTCTACTGTTGTCTTCACTGTTTACTGTTGTCTCCACTGTCTACTGTTGTCTCCACTGTCTACTGTTGTCTTCACTGTCTATGTTGTCTCCACTGTCTACTGTTGTCTCCACTGTCTACTGTTGTCTTCACTGTCTATGTTGTCTCCACTGACTACTGTTGTCCCCACTGTCTACTGTTGTCCCCACTGTCTACTGTTGTCTCCACTGTCTATTGTTGTCTCCACTGTCTATTGTTGTCTCCACTGTCTACTGTTGTCTCCACTGTCTACTGTTGTTTCCACTGTCTACTGTTGTCTCCAATGTCTACTGTTATCTCCACTGTCTACTGTTGTCTCTGCTGTCTACTGGTGCCTCCGCTGTCTACTGTTGTCTCTGCTGTCTACTGTTGCCTCCGCTGTCTACTGTTGCCTTCGCTGTCTACTGTTGCCTCCGCTGTCTACTGTTGTCTCTACTGTCTACTGTTGTCTCCGCTGTCTACTGTTGTCTCCACTGACTACTGTTGTCCCCACTGTCTACTGTTGTCCTCACTGTCTACTGTTGTCTCCAATGTCTACTGTTGTCCCCTCTGTCTACTTTTGTCCCCACTGTCTACTGTTGTCTCCACTGTCTACTGTTGTCTCTGCTGTCTACTGTTGTCTCCGCTGTCTACTGTTGTCATGGATCTATTCTTGTCGCTTAAAAGTCGTTTAAAAGTCGACAGGGTCGACTTCATTGCACCGGGTTTTTATCCCATATGGCTCGGTCTCTTTCCGCAGTACGGAAAGCGTCGCACAAACCACGAACTCCGTAGCTTTTAGCGACGACCCACAGGAGTCTCCGAAACATTTAACTCTTAAACCGAAGGACGCGGCCCGGAATCGAACCCACAACCTTAGGCTCACGAGTCATACGTCAAACGGCTTGACCACTTCGCCACAGAGACTCCCAAAGAGTCTTTTTTATTCTTGTCAAAGGGTGTAAAAGCGACAGGGTCGACTTCACTGCACAGGGTTTTATCCCAGCCTGCCGAAAACGTTGCCCATAGCACGAACTACAGCGATGATCCTCAGGAGTCTCCAGAAGTGATAGTTTCTATGTGAGGCCTAGCCTAGACTATCTTCTCTCTCTCTCTCTCTCTCTCTCTCTCTCTCTCTCTCTCTCTCTCTCTCTCTCTCTCTCTCTGTCTCTGTCTCTCTCTCTGTCTGTCTGTCTCTCTCTCTCTCTCTCTCTCTCTCTCTCTCTCTCTCTCTCTCTCTCTCTCTCTCTCCATCCACACGCGCCCAGTAAAAGCCAGTTCTTCCTCTGTTCTCATTCCAACACGGGCTGGGGCTCCCCGGCCCTGGCATCTGCCGCGGTCTCTGCATGAGGTTGGCAGCTGATCCGTTATAGCAGTAGTTGTTATTGCAGTAGCTGTTATTGCAGTAGCTGTTATTGCAGTAGCTGTTATTGCAGTAGCTGTTATTGCAGTAGCTGTTATTGCAGTAGCTGTTATTGCAGTAGCTGTTATTGCAGTAGCTGTTACAGTGGAGACAACAGTAGACAGCGGAGACAACAGTAGACAGTGGGGACAACAGTAGACAGTGGAGACAACAGTAGACAGCGGAGACAACAGTAGACAGTGGGGACAACAGTAGACAGTGGAGACAACAGTAGACAGTGGAGACAACAGTAGACAGTGGGGACAAAAGTAGACAGAGGGGACAACAGTAGACAGCTGAGACAACAGTAGACATTGGAGACAACAGTAGACAGCGGAGACAACAGTAGACAGCGAAGACAACAGTAGACAGTGGGGACAACAGTAGACAGAGGGGACAACAGTAGACAGTGGAGAAAACAGTAGACAGTGGAGACAACAGTAGACAGCGGAAGATAACAGTAGACAGTGGAGACAACAGTAGACAGTGGTAGCAACAGTAGACAGAGGGGACAACAGTAGACAGTGGAGACAACAGTAGACAGTGGAGACAACAGTAGACAGTGGAGACAACAGTAGACAGAGGGGACATTAGTAGACAGTGGAGACAACAGTAGACAGTGGAGACAACAGTAGACAGTGGAGACAACAGTAGACAGTGGGGACAAAAGTAGACAGAGGGGACAACAGTAGACAGCTGAGACAACAGTAGACAGTGGAGACAACAGTAGACAGCGGAGACAACAGTAGACAGTGAAGACAACAGTAGACAGTGGGGACAACAGTAGACAGAGGGGACAACAGTAGACAGTGGAGAAAACAGTAGACAGTGGAGACAACAGTAGACAGCGGAGATAACAGTAGACAGTGGAGACAACAGTAGACAGTGGTAGCAACAGTAGACAGAGGGGACAACAGTAGACAGTGGAGACAACAGTAGACAGTGGAGACAACAGTAGACAGTGGAGACAACAGTAGACAGAGGGGACAACAGTAGACAGTGGAGACAACAGTAGACAGTGGAGACAACAGTAGACAGTGGACACAACAGTAGACAGTGGAGACAACAGTAGACAGAGGGGACAACAGTAGACAGTGGAGACAACAGTAGACAGAGGGGACAACAGTAGACAGGGTAGACAACAGTAGACAGCGGAGACAACATTAGACAGTGGAGACAACAGTAGACAGTGGAGACAACAGTAGACAGAGGAGACAACAGTAGACAGTGGAGACAACAGTAGACAGTGGAGATAACAGTAGACAGAGGGGACAACAGTAGACAGTGGAGACAACAGTAGACAGAGGGGACAAAAGTAGACAGCGGAGACAACAGTAGACAGCGGAGACAACAGTAGACAGAGGGGACAACAATAGACAGCGGAGACAACAGTAGACAGCAGAGACAACAGTAGACAGAGGGGACAACAGCAGACAGTGGAGACAACAGTAGACAGCGGGGACAACATTAGACAGGGGAGACAACATAGACAGTGGGGACAACAACAGTAGTCAGTGGGGACAATAACAGTAGACAGCGGGGACAATAACAGTAGACAGTGGGGACAATAACAGTAGACAGTGGAGACAACATAGACAGTGGAGACAACAGTAGACAGAGGGGACAACATTAGACCGTGGAGACAACAGTGGAGACAACAGTAGACAGAGGGGACAAAAGTAGACAGCGGAGACACCAGTAGACAGCGGAGACAACAGTAGACAGAGGGGACAACAATAGACAGCGGAGACAACAGTAGACAGCAGAGATAACAGTAGACAGAGGGGACAACAGCAGACAGTGGAGACAACAGTAGACAACGGGGACAACAGTAGACAGGGGAGACAACATAGACAGTGGGGACAACAACAGTAGACAGTGGGGACAATAACAGTAGACAGCGGGGACAATAACAGTAGACAGTGGGGACAATAACAGTAGACAGTGGAGACAACATAGACAGTGGAGACAACAGTCGACAGTGAGGACAACAGTAGACAGTGGGGTCAACAACAGTAGACAGTGGAGACAACATTAGACAATGGAGACAACAGTAGACAGTGGAGACAACATAGACAGTGGAGACAACATTAGACAGTGGAGACAACAGTAGACAGTGGAGACAACATAGACAGTGGAGACAACATAGACAGTGGGGTCAACAACAGTAGACAGTGGAGACAACATTAGACAGTGGAGACAACAGTAGACAGTGGAGACAACATAGACAGTGGGGTCAACAACAGTAGACAGTTGGGACAATAACAGTAGACAGTGGGGACAATAACAGTAGACAGTGGGGACAATAACAGTAGACAGTGGGGACAATAACAGTAGACAGTGGGGACAATAACAGTAGACAGTGGAGACAACATAGACAGTGGAGACAACAGTAGACAGTGGGGACAACAGTAGACAGTGGAGACAACAGTAGACAGTGGAGACAACAGTAGACAGCGGAGACAACAGTAGACAGTGGGGACAACAGTAGACAGTGGAGACAACAGTAGACAGTGGAGACAACAGTAGACAGTGGAGACAACAGTAGACAGAGGGGACAACAGTAGACAGTGGTAGCAACAGTAGACAGAGAGGACAACAGTAGACAGTGGAGACAACAGTAGACAGCGGAGACAACAGTAGACAGTGGGGACAACAGTAGACAGAGGGGACAACAGTAGACAGTGGAGACAACAGTAGACAGTGGAGACAACAGTAGACAGTGGTAGCAACAGTAGACAGTGGAGACAACAGTACACAGTGGAGACAACAGTAGACAGTGGAGACAACAGTAGACAGTGGAGACAACAGTAGACAGAGGGGACAACAGTAGACAGTGGTAGCAACAGTAGACAGAGGGGACAACAGTAGACAGTGGAGACAACAGTAGACAGTGGAGACAACAGTAGACAGTGGAGACAACAGTAGACAGAGGAGACAACAGTAGACAGTGGAGACAACAGTAGACAGTGGAGATAACAGTAGACAGAGGGGACAACAGTAGACAGTGGAGACAACAGTAGACAGAGGGGACAAAAGTAGACAGCGGAGACAACAGTAGACAGAGGGGACAACAATAGACAGCGGAGACAACAGTAGACAGCAGAGACAACAGTAGACAGAGGGGACAACAGCAGACAGTGGAGACAACAGTAGACAGCGGGGACAACAGTAGACAGGGGAGACAACATAGACAGTGGGGACAACAACAGTAGTCAGTGGGGACAATAACAGTAGACAGCGGGGACAATAACAGTAGACAGTGGGGACAATAACAGTAGACAGTGGAAACAACATAGACAGTGGAGACAACAGTAGACAGAGGGGACAACATTAGACCGTGGAGACAACAGTGGAGACAACAGTAGACAGAGGGGACAAAAGTAGACAGCGGAGACAACAGTAGACAGCGGAGACAACAGTAGACAGAGGGGACAACAATAGACAGCGGAGACAACAGTAGACAGCAGAGATAACAGTAGACAGAGGGGACAACAGCAGACAGTGGAGACAACAGTAGACAACGGGGACAACAGTAGACAGGGGAGACAACATAGACAGTGGGGACAACAACAGTAGACAGTGGGGACAATAACAGTAGACAGCGGGGACAATAACAGTAGACAGTGGGGACAATAACAGTAGACAGTGGAGACAACATAGACAGTGGAGACAACAGTCGACAGTGAGGACAACAGTAGACAGTGGGGTCAACAACAGTAGACAGTGGAGACAACATTAGACAGTGGAGACAACAGTAGACAGTGGAGACAACATAGACAGTGGAGACAACATTAGACAGTGGAGACAACATAGACAGTGGAGACAACATAGACAGTGGGGTCAACAACAGTAGACAGTGGAGACAACATTAGACAGTGGAGACAACAGTAGACAGTGGAGACAACATAGACAGTGGGTTCAACAACAGTAGACAGTTGGGACAATAACAGTAGACAGTGGGGACAATAACAGTAGACAGTGGGGACAATAACAGTAGACAGTGGGGACAATAACAGTAGACAGTGGGGACAATAACAGTAGACAGTGGAGACAACATAGACAGCAGAGACAACAGTAGACAGAGGGGACAACAGCAGACAGTGGAGACAACAGTAGACAGCGGGGACAACATTAGACAGGGGAGACAACATAGACAGTGGGGACAACAACAGTAGTCAGTGGGGACAATAACAGTAGACAGCGGGGACAATAACAGTAGACAGTGGGGACAATAACAGTAGACAGTGGAGACAACATAGACAGTGGAGACAACAGTAGACAGAGGGGACAACATTAGACCGTGGAGACACCAGTGGAGACAACCAGTAGACAGAGGGGACAAAAGTAGACAGCGGAGACACCAGTAGACAGCGGAGACAACAGTAGACAGAGGGTACAACAATAGACAGCGGAGACAACAGTAGACAGCAGAGATAACAGTAGACAGAGGGGACAACAGCAGACAGTTGAGACAACAGTAGACCAACGGGGAACAACAGTAGACAGGGAGACACACATAGACAGTGGGGACAACAACAGTAGACAGTGGGGACAATAACAGTAGACAGCGGGACAATAACAGTAGACAGTGGGGACAATAACAGTAGACAGTGGAGACAACATAGACAGTGGAGACAACAGTCGACAGTGAGGACAACAGTAGACAGTGGGGTCAACAACAGTAGACAGTGGAGACAACATTAGACAATGGAGACAACAGTAGACAGTGGAGAAACATAGACAGTGGAGACAACATTAGACAGTGGAGACAACAGTAGACAGTGGAGACAACATAGACAGTGGAGAAAAACATAGACAGTGGGAACAACATAGACAGTGGAGACAACATTAGACAGTGGGACAACAGTAGACAGTGGAGACAACATAGACAGTGGGACAACAGTAGACAGTGGGAAAAACAGTAGACAGTGGGGACAAACAGTAGACAGTGGGGACAAACAGTAGACAGTGGGACAAAACAGTAGACAGTGGGGACAAACAGTAGACAGTGGAGACAACATAGACAGTGGAGACAACAGTAGACAGTGGGACAACAGTAGACAGTGGAGACAACAGTAGACAGTGGGACAACAGTAGACAGGGAGACAACAGTAGACAGTGGGGACAACAGTAGACAGTGGAGACAACAGTAGACAGGGAGACAACAGTAGACAGTGGAGACAACAGTAGACAGGGGGACAACAGTAGACAGTGGAGAACAGTAGACAGGAGACAACAGTAGACAGTGGAGACAACAGTAGACAGGGAGACAACAGTAGAAGGGGGACAACAGTAGACAGGGGGACAACAGTAGACAGGGAGACAACAGTAGACAGTGGAGACAACAGTAGACAGTGGTAGCAACAGTAGGACAGTGGAGACAACAGTACACAGTGGAGACAACAGTAGACAGTGGAGACAACAGTAGACAGTAGGGAGACAACACAGTAGACAGAGGGGACAACAGTAGACAGTGGTAGCAACAGTAGACAGAGGGGACAACAGTAGACAGTGAGACAACAGTAGACAGTGGAGACAACAGTAGACAGTGGAGACAACAGTAGACAGAGGAGACAACAGTAGACAGTGGAGACAACAGCTAGACAGTGGAGATAACAGTAGACAGAGGGGACAACAGTAGACAGTGGTAGACAACAGTAGACAGAGGGGACAAAAGTAGACAGCGGAGACAACAGTAGACAGAGGGGACAACAATAGACAGCGGAGACAACAGTAGACAGCAGAGACAACAGTAGACAGAGGGGACAACAGCAGACAGTGGAGACAACAGTAGACAGCGGGGACAACAGTAGACAGGGGAGACAACATAGACATGGGACACAACAGTAGCATGGGGCAAAACAGTAGACAGGGGCAATAACAGTAGCATGGCAAAACAGTAGACAGTGAAACATGACATAAACAGTAGACAGGGGGACAATAACAGAGACAGTGGGAAAATAGACAGGGGGACAAAAGTAGACAGGGAAACAGTAACAGGGAAACAGTAGACAGGGGACAATAACAGAACAGTGGAACAACAGTAGACAGGGGGACAACTAGACAGTGGAGCACAGTAGACAGGAGACAAACAGTAGACAGTGGAGACAACAGTAGACAGCGGAGACAACAGTAGACAGTGGGGACAACAGTAGACAGAGGGGACAAACAGTAGACAGTGGAGACACATAGACAGTGGAGACAACAGTAGACAGCGGAGACAACAGTAGACAGTGGAGACAACATAGACAGTGGTAGCAACAGTAGACAGTGGAGACAACAGTAGACAGTGGGACAACAGTAGCAGGGAGACAACAGTAGACAGTGGAGACAACAGTAGATAGAGGGGACAACAGTAGACAGTGGTAGCAACAGTAGACAGAGGGGACAACAGTAGACAGTGGAGACAACAGTAGACAGTGGAGACAACAGTAGACAGTGGAGATAACAGTAGACAGTGAAGACAACAGTAGACAGAGGGGACAACAGTAGACAGTGGAGACAACAGTAGACAGAGGGGACAACAGTAGACAGTGGAGACAACAGTAGACAGCGGAGACAACAGTAGACAGTGGAGACAACAGTAGACAGCGGAGACAACAGTAGACAGCGGAGACAACATTAGACAGAGGGGACAACAATAGACAGTGGAGACAACAGTAGACAGAGGGGACAACAGTAGACAGTGGAGACAACAGTAGACAGACGGGACAACAGTAGACAGCGGAGACAACAGTAGACAGCGGAGACAACAGTAGACAGAGGGGACAACAATAGACAGCGGAGACAACAGTAGACAGCAGAGACAACAGTAGACAGAGGGGACAACAGTAGACAGTGGAGACAACAGTAGACAGCGGGGACAACAGTAGACAGGGGAGACAACATAGACAATGTGGACAACAACAGTAGACAGTGGGGACAATAACAGTAGACAGTGGGGACAATAACAGTAGACAATGGGGGCAATAACAGTAGACAGTGGGGACAATAACAGTAGACAGTGGGGACAATAACAGTAGACAGTGGGGACAATAATAGTAGACAGTGGGGACAATAACAGTAGACAGTGGTGACAATAACAGTAGACAGTGGGGACAATAACAGTAGACAGTGGGGACAATAACAGTAGACAGTGGGGACAATAACAGTAGACAGTGGGGACAACAGTAGACAGTGGGGACAATAACAGTAGACAGTGGGGACAACAGTAGACAGTGGGGACAACAGTAGACAGTGGAGACAACAGTAGACAGTGGAGACAACATAGACAGTGGAGACAACAGTAGACAGAGGGGACAACAGTAGACCGTGGAGACAACAGTAGACCGTGGAGACAACAGTAGACAGTGGAGACAACAGTAGACAGTGGAGACAACAGTAGACAGTGGAGACAACATAGACAGTGGAGACAACATAGACCGTGGAGACAACAGTAGACAGTGGAGACAACATAGACAGTGGGGTCAACAACAGTAGACAGTTGGGACAATAACAGTAGACAGTGAGGACAATAACAGTAGACAGTGGGGACAATAACAGTAGACAGTGGGGACAATAACAGTAGACAGTGGGGACAACAGTAGACAGTGGGGACAATAACAGTAGACAGTGGGGACAATAACAGTAGACAGAGGGGACAATAACAGTAGACAGTGGGGACAATAGCAGTAGACAGTGGGTACAATAATAGTAGACAGTGGGGACAATAACAGTAGACAGTGGGGACAATAACAGTAGACAGTGGAGACAACATAGACAGTGGAGACAACAGTAGACAGTGGGGACAACAGTAGTCAGTGGAGACAACAGTAGACAGTGGAGATAACAGTAGACAGTGAAGACAACAGTAGACAGAGGGGACAACAGTAGTCAGTGGAGACAACAGTAGACAGTGGAGACAACAGTAGACAGTGGAGACAACAGTAGACAGAGGGAACAACAGTAGACAGTGGAGACAACAGTAGACAGAGGGGACAACAGTAGACAGTGGAGGCAACAGTAGACTGTGAAGACTTTGAGGATCAACCTGGAGTTTGGGTGATCTCCCTTCCCTGCACAGATCATGCAGCATTGTGAGACCTGCCGTGTCTGCTTCTCTCTCTCTCTCCACCACCCCTCCCCAACCCTACACAGACCAGGCAGCATGTAGAGGCCTGCTGTGTTTGAATCTCATTGAAATAGATAGTGTGTGTAAAGTTTTCATTTGAGGGTCGGGTTTTGACGGACATAAGGTGCTGATGTAAACCTTCAGAGCTGTGTTTTGTCTGAGCTGTTCCACAGACTAGAGTACGCTCACTTCAGAGAACTAACTTGTTGATGTGGTGTGTGCGTGCTTGATCACGTGCCGCCACCGCACATTAGCTTGTGTTTGCAGCTAACAGATTTCCAGATATCCGTCCCTCTCTAGGCCCTTCCCCTACCCCAACAGTCAACCCATCCCCTCCCCCCGGTACCTCCGTGATCTCAGTTTGATCCATCGATTTGCCCCGGGGACGTAATTTCAAACTGCTGTCGCTTGTCAAACAGCTTTAACACTCAGTTGTTTATTTCATGACGCGCGCGCACATGTATATGCGCGTGTCTGTGCGCGTGCGTGTGTCCTTTAGAAGCTGGACCTGAAGATACCTGGTTCCATCCTACCCTCGTTGCATCCTACCTTGGTTGGATCGCATCCTCGGTGGATTATATTCCTGTTCGAGCCCGCCCTGGTTGGATCCATATTCTCTGTTTCCGTTCCACTGTCTAGAAGAGTGCTACTGGTTATGCACCTCGCAGGTCTCTATCCTATCCTGGTTCTATCCTATCCTGGTTCCGTCCTACCATGGTTCCTTCCCATCCTGGTTTTATCCTGTCCTGGTTCTATCCTGTCCTGTTTATATTCTATCCTGGTTCGATCATATCCTGGTTCTATTCTATCCTGGTTTTATCCCGTGTCCTCAGTTAGCCGCGGTCCCAACTTCACGGCAACGGGTCGTCCCATACTGCTTCGTTCCTGTGCTAGCAAATACCACACAAAAAGTACAGGGTGTACATGCACGTAATTAGGTCCTCTCAGGGGCGTTAGGTCTTGTCTCAGAGACGTTAGGTCATCTCCCAGAGACGTTAGATGCTCTCTTAGAGACGTTAGGTCATCTCCCAGAGACGTTAGATACTCTCTAGTTAGTTAGTTAGTTAGTCGACAGATCATCCTCATTGCACATCGAAACCACTCAGTCCATAAGTGCTCGGATCCCCTCCTCAGCAAATCCCACAGCGTGTAGCGGCTAACGACGCCAGTTCTGTGTTGGTTTATCAATCTTCTTTGGCTTCCTGCGTAGTGTTCTTGTTTGGCCACCCCTCTTTTAATTTGCTGCTCTCGCAGTCTGGCCATTGTTGTAGATTCAGTCATCACTTGGTTCTCGCAAAAGTCTCACTTCTCGTAGAGCATTCAGAATGTCAGCCTGGTCCATGGCGCGTCCGCCCTCCACAGTAGCCTCACCTGCGAGCTTGTCAGCCCGCTCATTTCCTTGTACTCCCGCATGCCCTGGCACGAAGATGAAACTAATCTTTGCCAGCCGAGACCGCTCCAGAGGCAGCAACCATTCTCTTCGGATCGATCCCTCCTCTATCCTCTTGATCATGTTCATTGAGTCGCTAAGGAAACAAGCCCTAGTGAATGTCTGTGTCTCGAGCCATGTTATTGCTTTACTTACAGTCTACTTGTGGTTTCAGTGAAAGCACCAAAGTCCTCCTTCACAATTCTCCCTCCGGCCCGAGCTGTAAAGGCCCACGACCGACCCATCTGTGTAGATGACCGCGTCACCGTCTAGCGAATTCTCGAAAATCAACGCTTGTACTTCAGCCTCCACAGCAGCCGGATTTTCTTGTCTGCATTTTCTATCTAGTTGGATGCAAACTGAAAAGGATGTGCAGAAGTCTGTTGGCACTTGCACCCACTCCTCGCCAGGTTCTAAGTCCTCAAGTGAACACACCTGTTGAAGAATGTCTTCGGCTTGACCCATCCACGACCGTCCTCTTTTTAACCTGCTGCCCTTCACCTTCCTAATTTCACTATGCAGTGGATGTTGTGTGTTTGCGTTAATTCTGAGGTAGGCGCGTGCCCTGCAACCTTGTATTCTCTCTTCAATGGTTGGAAAATCAAGAAGGTAGCACATCGCCCTGCATGCTGTATCTCTTGTACATCCAAGAATAATGCTCATAGCTTCATTCTGTATCCTTTCCATCCTTTCTATCTGCTTATGGCTGAGAGTCAGGATTGCCATTGCATACTCCAAAACAGACATGACCAGCCCCTCGTACAGAAGACATAAATGGCGCTGCTCACAGTTTGCTGCCGCCATCACCCGCATCGCTGCCAAACCCCGCTTGGCCTTTGTTATCACCTGGTCTATGTGCACAGTTTAAGCAATGCTTCGATCAAACCGTATCCCCAGGTAATTCATTGCCTGCGTTCTTTCCACCGCCTCTGAACACAGCATTACAGTTGGTGTTGGAGTGTTGACAATATGATTATTCAACGAGAACCAAGTCACTGTTGCCTTTGTTGGGTTGACCATTGCCCCAGCTTCATCACACCAAGTACTTATGCGATTGAGTTCGGTTTGTAGTTCCACAGCAACCTCCTCTCTATCCTTACCCTAACGATACACTAAAACATCATTGGCATATGACAATGTCCTGCCAGGTCCAGTGAACTGCTCACTGGTGATTCTCACTGTTTAGGCGTTGAACAGAACCGGAGATAATGGTGATCCCTGTGGTAGGCCAGGATATATTGTTGTTGGTTCCGAAGTCCAACTGCCACATCTAAAAACTACTTTCCGTTGGAAGAGGGCTGCAGCGATCCAACTAAGGATGAATGGACTTACGTTTAGTTCAAGAAGCTGAAACATTAAAAAATCCTGTGGTACTCTGTTGTATGCGTCCTCAAGATCAATCGCTGCAGCAACGGTTTCAGTGCCTGAGTGGAAACCTTCATAGACATCCTGGGCAAAGACTGCTGCATTGGTCCAGGTTTCTCTTTTTGGACGGTACCCACCCAGGGTAGGTGGGAAAACACCTTGCCTCTCTAGTTGGCTTGATATTTTCCTGGCAATTACCTTCTCCAGCAGCTTGCCTATTGCATTCTGCATGGTTATAATTCGATATCCCTGAATTTTTTTGTGGTCTTTGTCAGGCTTCGGCAAGGGAATCAGATAGCTATGTAACCATTCCTCCTTGATGCTAGCACTCCCTATACTGTTGTTGTACATGTCTGCTAGTTTCTCTAGCTCATTGTCGGTACACCTATTTATGTCGTCGTATCTTATGCCATCAGGACCTGGAGCACTGTTTTTTTGATCGTCGAAGCACAGCCTTGATTTCTTTCACTATCACTGTGTCTTCATCCGAAGTGTTCTGGGCCTTGCATCTGTCTGAGGTGACCTCCTTGGCCAGATTTCGGCCTCCCATGTCTGTCTGGTTGCTCTGCTCAAGGTAGCGTTCAAAGAGGGCTTTGCCCTTGTCCTCGTCAGTCCTCTGCCAGATGAGGTTCAGCACCTTGGAAGTCAGAAATGCTCTTATTCTTGACTACACCACTCATGCTTTTATGTAGTCGCCAGAACAATTTCAGTGACTTGTCTGTGCTTACTCTTTGACACACCTCTGCTCATTTTTCGCTTTTAACAACCTTGACCAGTTTTTTTAAATAGCTTACTTTTGTGTGCATCTCTCTTTCTAAGTGCAAGCAGGGACTAGGATGACCAGCTCTGTTCTTCTTGGCATTTTGCCATCTCCTTACAGCACTACAGCTTATCCACCCAAGCCTTCTCCACCTCGAAACTCCACCACGGTGGCTGCTCCCAGCTTTTTTACCTGCCCTGAAACGTTCTGCGCTTGTCACGTCTTATTTTACTCACCACATCTTGCCCTGTACTGTCATACTGGAACGTCTTTTCCTTTAGCTTGTGCTGCCTGGTTCTGCCTTTCTCCACCAATATGCTGCAAGGGTGGTGGTCGCTGCCATGGTGTCCTAGGACACCCCATCTACACACTGTAGTGAGTGAAGGTGAAACTAGCGCCAGATCAATAGCACTGTCCTCATCGCCCGGACGGCTTGCTGTCCTGGTGACACAGCCACTGTTGATACAAACTGTTGATACTCTCTTAGAGACGTTAGGTCATCTCCCAGAGACGTTAGGTCTTCACCAGATAGCAGCTCCTCCCTGAAGGACAGGGTGTATATGTTCGCATTTAGGTCCCCACAGAGACGCTAGGTCCGCATCCCAGTGTGCTTGTAACTGTAGATCTTGTTGTTTAATGTGTCTCCTGATGTCTGCATCTGTAGTCTAGTGTGTCTCCTGATGTCTGCACCAGTTGTCTAGTGTGTATCCTGATGTTCGCACCTGTCAATTCCTGACACGAGTGGCAACCAGTACGTGTGAATGCATGTGTCACGTGTGTATGTCACGTGCAATGTTGACATTCATATCCTGGCACGCCTGCTGGGATGGGAAAGATGGAGCCTTTATCGGCTTGTCCCTAGGGCAATTAGTTATCATAGTCACAGTCTAAGACTATGAACTAGACCATCAACTGAACTCGACTATAAATTGAACTAGACTATCAACTAGATTAGACTATCGAATACAGTTAGTTAGTTAGATAGTTAGTTAGTTAGTTAGTTAGTTAGTTAGTTAGCTAGCTAGTTAGTTAGTCGACAGATCATCCTCATTGTACATCAAAACATTCAATCCATACGTACTCGGATCCCCTCCTCAGCAAATTCCGCAGCGTGTAACAGCTAACGACACCAGTTCTGTGTTGGTTTATCAATCTTCTTTGGCTTCCTGCGTAGTGTTCTTGTTTGGCCAGCCCTCTTTTAATTTGCTGTTCTCGCAGTCTGACCATAGTTGACGATTCGCAGTCATCACTTGGTTCTCACAAAAGTCTTACTTCTAGTAGAGCATTCACTGTATCAGTCAGGTCCATGGCGCGTCCGCCCTCCACAGTAGCCTCACCTGCGAGCTTGCTAGCCCGCTCATTTCCTTATACTCCCGCATGCCCTGGCACGAAGATGAAACAAATCTTTGCCAGCCGAGACCGCCCCAGAGACAGTAACCACTGTTTTCGGATCTACCCTATCTCTATCTTCTTGAGCATGTTCATTGAGTCACTAAGAAAACATGCCCTAGTGAATGTCTGTGTCTCGAGCCATGTTATTGCTTTTATAGACTATAAACTAGACTATTGAATGAGCTAGACTATTAATTAACTAACCTAGACTATTGAATGAGCTAGACTATTAACTAAACTAGACTATTGAATGAGCTAGACTATTAACTAAACTAGACTTTCGAATACTATAGACTATAAACTAGACTATCAACCGGGATAAACCATAAACAGAAAACAAAGAACTAGGAAGTCTCCAGAAAGTTCCCCAAATATCAATATATCGACCCGGCCTTCCTGACGTGGCGCTGGCACCGGGGGACAAGGCCTGTAACTATGTCCAAGGAAAGATAACATCAGACGAGCTGTACGCACGCCAAGCCAGTCCAGGAACCACAGCAACACCCAGCCATGTTGTACACTCTGTCAACCAAGAGTTTGTCTATAACCCGCCCCTAATGCCCGCCAAGACACGCTAGTATTATTTCCCTTATCTTCTGCTTTTCATCTTTCCAAAAGCAGCATATATTTTCAAGCACCACGCCCTTCTTCATTTGCAGTTTCTTGAACTGCCTTCTGTCGTCGTTCCCTGAAGTTTCTTCCATGCATTGTCATCTTTGACTCTTGTGGCACCTTACAAGCGTTTTCATTTGTCATCTTTGTCTCTGGTAGCTTCTTCAAAGTATCTCCATCTTTCATCACTATCTCTTGAAGTTCCTTCAACGTAATGACTTCTTTAATCACAATTTCTTGAAGTCCGTTTAATGTCACCTCTTCTTTAATCACCATCTCTTGTAGTTCCTTCAACATAATCTATTCTTCCATCCCTGTCTCTGGCATCAATGTCATCTCTTCTGTAATTACCGTCTCTTGTAATTCTTTCATCACTATCTCTTGTAGTTCCTTCAACGTAATCTCTTCTTCAATCACAGTTTCTTGTAGTTCATTTCAAGCATCGTATCTTGTAGTTCCTTCAATGTTCCCCTATTCCCTCATATATTTCTTATAAGTGTTTTGTTCGCTTTTTCTTGTAATTCCTTTCTTGTTTTTTTTTTCCTTCGCTGACTCTTTAAGTTCCTCCCAAGTGTCTCTTTCTTCCATCACTGTCTCTTCAGCGTCTGTCTAGTGTTCCAACCCCCCACGCCTTCCATGACCAGTCTTCCATCCCTCTAACGTCCGCCTCTGCTGCTGAAGGGTAGTGACCCACTTTGACAAAAACCGACATACCGGATTCGAAACGAGCTGCAAGTGATTTGGGAGTAGGTCGCATTGCGATGATTTTTGCAATGGTGTGAGCGTGGGCCGTTCAGAAAGCAATAGCAAACTACTGAACGTAAGCTTGCCTAGAAGATCACGAACAGCCAGTATATGTTGGGGTTGATTACAGTGTCCTACAAAAGACACGCACCTAACCCAGCTATTCTGTAATGGAAAGTTCCCCGAGAGCTACAATTTTCTTCCGCATTTTTTAGGAAATTGTCCATGATTCACACTCTTGCAATGACATGGGAAAGATGTATGTCCTTGTAAACATATTTGGTTGACGGTGCCAGTACTACAGCTTGTGTGAGAGAACCAGCGCAGACAGAAATCTGCGGATCATGCCGTTGTCACAGCAGGAGATTATAGTTGTGGATTGTCCCGTTGTCACAACAGGAGATTTTAGTTGTGGATTGTCCCGTTGTCACAGCAGGAGATTCTAGTTGTGGATTGTCCCGTTATCACAGCAGGAGATTCTAGTTGTGGATTGTCCCGTTATCACAGCAGGAGATTCTAGTTTTGGATTGTCCCGTTGTCACAGCAGGAGATTCTAGTTTTGGATTGTCCCGTTGTCACAACAGGAGATTCTAGTTTTCGATTGTCCGGTTGTCACAGCAGGAGATTCTAGTTTTGGATTGTCCAGTTGTCACAACAGGAGATTCTAGTTTTGGATTGTCCGGTTGTCACAGCAGGAGATTCTAGTTTCGTATTGTCCCGTTGTCACAGCAGGAGATTCTAGTTTTGAAATGCCATTGTCCCCAGGAAATCGAATATTGAACTATCAGATATCGACAGGGGAACCCACTCTGGGATATTGGCAATGGAACTAATCACAGCCGGTCGATGTCCAATCACCAAGCAAAGAACTGATTTCTGTGTGTGGATAGTTGCTAATGTTCGTGCCGCGGCCGCCGTTAATTACATACGTCAGCCCAGGAACTTGGACACAACATTCACCAATCGAAGGCAATCAAACACAAACACAGCTTACGTTCTCTCTACCTTGCCCGCCCCAATGCGTGGCTGTCCTCTCGGTGCCAGCAATTTATGCGCCCCCCCCCTCCCCCAAGGCACAAGGCGTCGTCCTGGCGATGCTGGTTTCCTGCCGGAGATGGGGCATCAGTATATTTAAGTATATTAGGCCTGGCACCAGTTATTTCCTGCTGGAGATGGGTGGTCAGGTGGCTCCACCTAACGTTCGTCAATATACCAGGCCTGGCACCAGTTTTTCCTGTCTTCAAGTCATTCTACAGGCCTGCAGATACCGATATTTCCTATTTCTCAGAGATCCCTATAAAGTAATAGACGGAGTTACAGATAGTATATTTAAAGTTAATATACAATATAAAGTTATAACCAGGGATTACATATATTATATATAAGTAAACACGCAATATAAAGTTAACATCAGGGGTTGCATATATCATATCTAAAGTTAACATACAATGTAAAGTTAAAATCAGGAGTTACATATATCTAAGTAAACACACAATGTAAACTTAATATCAGGAGTTCATCATCATCAAGTGCCCTGCCAGCTGGCGTAGGCGTTCATGGCTTTCCACAGATCTCGGTCTTTTGTGTTCTGGATCAACTCTGCCTCCATGCCACCGTCTCAATCCGTCCAGCATCATTTCTCTTTGTCTGCCTCTGCCTCTCTTCCCCTTGATCTTTCCAGTTGTCACGATGTTCTCCAATGCCTCTCTTCTCATCACATGACCAAAGAAAGCTGTTTGTCTCTTTCTTATTGTTGTATATAGTGTTCTAGCTTTATTAGCTTACATAGAGATGCTAAACCCTTTGAAAATAAAGTTCGTTCGTTCGTTCGTTCATTCGTTGGTTAGCTTCTTTCAGACAGTCGTTGTTAGTTACTCTGACAGTCCAATGAATTCGCAATATTAGTCTTAGGAATTATATCTCTGTTGCTCCCAAGTTCTTCCTAATGTGTTAATTTATATTCCAAGATTCATTGCCATACAGCAACATGGGTTCTATGTAACATTTCAGCACCCTCTTTCTTACATCCAATGATAGGGGCTTATTGCATAAGATACTTCTTAAATGTGGTCAGCATGGCCCAATGGATAATAACGCATGCTCTTAAACATCCGATGATCGTCCTTGACTTGGGGACGTTAATTACTAGTGCCTCTGAAGTCGGAGTGGGTTCTTCTAATGGCGAGGGACACTGTTAATAGGGAAAGCTAATCCACACACAAAACTCAGTCCAGCACTACTATACAATAGTGTGTATGGACTACGTTTGAGCTAGAAGTGAGCGAGCGAACACAAAATAAAATAAAAAAACATTTTCTGAAATGCAGCCTTTGCTTGCCCTATTCTGTTCTTCATTTCCGTTGCGCATCTTCCATCTGATGTTATAATTGCCCTTAGATATTTAAAATTATCCACTTGGTTAAGAATGCTCTCTTCTATTTGCATGTAACAACTTGGTGTCACCGTTTTCTTTGATATGTTTTCTTGATATTCTTGGAGAGTCCTTTGTTTGCACTCTCTCTTACTACAATGTCCAACAATTGTTGTATACTTTTCGCACTATCCGCCACCGATACCGTGTCATCTGTATAGCGTATATTGTTTATATTATAACTTCTGATTAGTATTCCTTTCCTATCTTTGATCTCTCTCATTATTACTTCACGATATTTGCTTAACCCGTACGCCGAAAATATAATGAGAAATGTTAGAGATGATATAACCAGAGAGCTATATGATGCCCTAAATATCGGTGGTCATGAAATACCAGAGATTCGATATGCTGATGATACAGTATTACTATCCACATCACAGAATGATATAGAAACCCTAATAACCTCAACCCAAAGGTATAGTGAAAATCACAAATTATATTTTAACATAGCAAAACCAAAGATAATGCATACAGATAACACTACTATGGATAAAGAGTGTATGTTAATGAGGAAAAATTGGAGGTGGTGGAAAATTTCGAATATCTTGGGTCATTGATTACCAACAACGGTGACACAATGAAAGAAATTAAACGACGACTATCCATTGCTCTTCAGAGACTAAAACAACTAAATAAATTATGGAGTGGGACAGACAGAACTACAAAAATTAGATGTTTTAAGAGCCTGCATCTTTCCCATTGCAAGATACGCCTGTGAGACATGGACACTTGCTAAACAAGCTGAACAGTGCATACATGACTTTGAATATATTAATAAAAACTCCGCCGCGGAGCAAACACGTCAGGGGTCTTCTGATCGTCAGAAGCCACCTCCTTCCCCAAGTACTTCGGCCCATTCTACCCTTAACACTCTCTAGGGGCGGGCCCGTCCGGGTCATGACTCCGGGCGTCTCTCCCTTGTCGTGGAGACGTTAGGTCAATTTCGTTGTCCTTGTTGTTGTGCCTTGTGGGGCTGGTCTGGTTCGCTAGATCAGTTCCGCGTCTAGCGTTCGTTGTCTCGGATGGCTGTGTGAGGTGCACCAAAATGGGATCTTCCCAGCCAACGTAAGTTAGCGAGGCAGGCGTTTCAAGAATGTAACCGCATCGTGCAGCCAGGGTCGTGGTTTGAGCGGGCAAAAGAGCAAAATTTGTACGACCGTTCGACAAAGTCTCGATAAGCGCCCACTCTCTCTCGATGAGTAGTGGGCCTGCAGTCAGTAAGCTGGTATAGCTTTTTTTTTTCGGTCAGTCCTGCCGGCGTAGCTTGAAAGCTCGTCGGTAGGCGTCCAGTGGTTGTGCATGTATCACCTTGTACCGGGAGGGCGCGCTTTAGCGATGCTACTCTTGGCTTGCGTGTGCGTGAACGTCTGTCCTGTCAGTCGCCATGTGCACTTGTGCGCTGGTAGAGGCTCAACCGTAAATCGGGAGATCTGTTCGCAACTTAGACGAGCAATATCTTCTGTGGGCAGCTTCTCGCCTCAATATGTGTGTGGTCTGATCTGGCGGTCAGTCCGTCTTCGGCGAAGGAAATCTTGTTGATCCTATCAGTAATATACGCTCATTGCTTGTCGCTACGCTTGTCTTAAAACTGAAAGTTAAAGGAATTGACGGAAGGGCCGTGTGCACGAGGCTCCCGAGAGCCAATATATACAGGGATAACTGGCCGTGGCAGCCTAACGTCCACTGCATCTGTGTCCGTCTTCCAGTCGTCTTGCCATGCTCGCCACTGGAGTCAGACGGACACAGACGAGAGAGCGGGGGCGAAGGTGTTGCGCGACCACTTCCTCGCTATACAAAACCAAAGCGCAAGTCATTCGTTCCTCATCTAAAGATGTAGTGTAATGAATGGTCCTCGTCATTCATGATGGACGAACATCGCTTGTCCCTTAGCTGTTCACATGTCAACTCTCAAGCTTCCCCTCCCTCAGTGAGGCAGGCCCGTGCAGCCTGTGCTTGTCCCTTAGCACCTGTGGTGGTGGGGAGCCTGCTTCTTCACCAGCCACGGCCTCCATCGCCTCCATCCGTTTCCCTTGCCATGTTTCTTCTTCGTGCGCCGTTCACAGCGCCGCACCCAGCTAGGATGCCGGTTCTTCCATTGGTTTTTCGACCCACCTCTTGGTCTCTGCAAGTGAGTGCGACTAACGGACTATTACCGCTGTGGTATGGAGATCGGACTTCGGCCGACATTTGAATGTTTGACTGCTCTAGGACTCACCACTCTCGCTTGGAGGAAAGGCTAGAGAGTTGACACAAGAAGTTGAAAGTTCGTGGTCTTGGTTGAGGGATCGTTTGTTAGGCGTTCTGCAGTTACCGCTTTTAACCATATAGTTTGAAGACATGTCCCAACATTTCCACAAGTTCCACAATTCCATAGCCAGCACATTTACTTCTCGGCTGTCTCACGCAGTTGTTTCTGTGCCCGAGTTCTTGCTTGTCTTTTAATGCCTAATTGCTTTAGCACATCATACACGGAGTGGGAGGCTAGACCTCTGGCGTCTACCTCCAAAGCGAATAGCCTGACAGTGTACCCTTCCGTCTCAAGACTTGTAACCATGTCATCGGACTTCTTTACCTTGTTCGTATGCTGCTCCTCAATGTTCGACTCTTAAGGGACGGTCAGCTCAATCAGCTTTAGCTGCTTGGCTGACGATGAGTGGAGTACGATGTCAGGTCGCAAGCCAATAATATAAATATATAAATGTTATAGACGGGTTCTAAGAATATCTCAGTTAAAGAAAAGAACAAATGCATCCATACTTCAAGAGCTGAATATTGAAGAAGGTTGGCCACTAAAGACGATAAAACAAAGAAAATTGAAATATTTTGGTCACTTGAAACGCCATGAAATTTTGGAGATAACAATAATGGAGGGGTATATGCCTGGGAAGAGAGGAAGAGGAAGGCCAAAGAGAAGATGGATGCAGGATGTGGCGGATGATCTCCAGATGGGTGTATTGGACGCGGGACATCTTGCTTATGATCGAGAAGTTTTCCGGAAGGTTGTTATGGGAGCGAGGTTCTGCAAAGGACATGCTACTGAATGAATGAATAAAGGGAGAAGAGATCCGGTGACAAAACACACCCCTGTTGCACTCCTAGCTTTATTTGTTCATAATTACCCTATTTATTTCTCGTTTTAATGGCTGCTGCTTGGTTCCAGTACATAGTCTGTATAATTATGAGATCTTTCCCATCAATGTTGATTTCTTCCAACACTAATCATTTCATCATGTTTTACTCTATCAAATGCCTTGGTATAATCTATGTAGCACGTTTTTCTGCTACTATTAATCTTTCTATTAGCGTTCGTAATATGTTACATATTTTATATTCAAAGTTAACACAGAATGTAAAGTGTGCAGCAGAAGTTGTATATATTATATCGGAAATTAACACGCAATGTAAAGTACAAGTTGTATATATTATATTTAAAGTTAACACACCACGCGATGTTCGTCCATCATGAATGACGAGGAACATTCATTCACTGCATCTTTTGATGAGGAACGAATGACTTGCGCTTTGGTTTTATATAGTGAGGTAGTGGTCGCGCAACACATTCGTCCCCGCTCTCTCGTCTGTGTCCATCTGGTTCCTGTGGCGAGCATGGCAAGACGACTGGATGACGGACACAGATGCAGTGGACGTTAGGCTGCCACGGCCAGTTATCCCTGTATTTATTGGCTCTCGAGAGCCTCGTTCAAACGGCCCTTCCGTCAGTTCCTTTAATTTTCAGTTTTAAGACAAGCGTAGCGACAAGCAATGAGCGTATGTTTACTGATAAGATCCATAAGATTTCCTTCGCCGAAGACGTACTGACCGCCAGAGCAGACCACACACATATGAGGCGAGAAGCTGCCCACAGAAGATTTTGCTCGTCTAGGTTGCGATCAGATCTCCCGATTTACAGTTGAGCCTCACCAGCGCACAAGTGCACATGGAGACTGACAGGACAGACGTTCACGCACACGCAAGCCAAGAGTAGCATCGCTAAAGCGCGCCCTCCCGGTACAAGGTGATACATGCAAAACCACTGGACGCCTACCGACGAGCTTTCAAGCTACGCCGGCAGGACTAACCGAAAAAAAGCTATACCAGCTTACTGACTGCAGGCCCACTACTCATCGCTTATCGAGACTTTGTCGAACGGTCGTACAAATTTTGCTCGTTTGCCCGCTCAAACCACGACCCTGGCTGCACGATGCGGTTACATTCTCGTGTAACAGTACAGCGACAGTTATACGGCAGATGTAAACGAAGTCCTGGTTATAATTTCTATATGTTTTATTTGACCGAATACATCATAAAATAATAAAGCAGCATACAAAAGATGTTGTCAATTCAAGGTCCAGCCAGTAACTAACTTCTCTACCCCCCGCGTCACGGCTTGAGCGTCCTTAGTTACGTTTTCATAGGATGCTCAACCGTGCCTAGTCTTTGCACATCCCCTCCTAAGCTACTAACAGAGATGGTGCTCTGTTACATTCCTCCCTTTCTTTAAGAAGACTTTTCTTGAAAAGTCTTAATCCCTAACCTACTTATTCTAATTATTCTTTCCCTCACTAAAACCTTAACCCCAATATTATTTCTCCAACCCATCTTAAACTAACCCCCTCTTAACCAATGAACTTTATTTCTACTCCTTCGAGTCCAGTTCTCCACTTATCTCTTATAGCTAACCGCTATGTTCTGTTATAGATCTTCGTGAAGTGATACTTCTTCTTCGTTTCCGTATATGAGCCTACAAGGTTTCATTTAAAAAAAACAGTTCATAAGGAATTCCACATATTTACATATCCTATCACAAAAGCTCATTCTTGTATAGGTATCTATTATACATCATAATATTTCTGCCTTACAAAATCTCAGTTTTATACAACACATCACAACATATATGTGTACCTTTTCGAAATACTTCTTCTTCTCTTCATAAGCGAATCCGCTTAAACCTTTTCATCACGATCATATATACCATTATCTGATCTCAACTATAAAACGCCGTACTCTTCTGATACTACCTCAAACTCCCTATCGTCATCACTAACAGTATTACCTCAACATTACTAATTCTCCACCCTTCAACCAACCTGAAATCACTCGCACACGATAGGAAGACAAAGAATCGGTGCGCACCAGAAAGTCAAAGAACTAGAACTCTTCTTCACAAAAACCACACTCACACTTACCCCCCTATGTCGCCCGTAAACTTTATGTAATAAAGTCTAAAACAATTACATATCTTCCATAGTTCAATTATACCACTTATTATGGCAATTTCACAGTTTGCGCTGATATCTACAGCATCAAGCATCAACCACCAAAAAATATTATTCACTCCTAAAAGTCTATATATTACAGACAGTACATAAATCAAAAGGTCCATTATGGGCCCTATCACTCAAGACCTCCTCCAACATTATAAACATCATCTAACATAACCAAATCTCTCCTATACCTCACTCACGTCCTAAAAAAACCAGCAATCTCATGGCGCTTATTAAATTTCCATTACATCATGGCACTAAATCCATGTTCACTTCCGACCCCATGGAGACCACGTTTTAAAATTGCCCCACATCTTCTGAATGTCACCCTGCATCCAAAATTCCCAAGGACTCTATTAACTAGTTTCTGTTTTAAAACTCCACCCAATTAAACGTCAAAAGAAAAACAATTTTACTGAAAAGTAATTATTTTTAAGAATGGTCAACGGCAACTCAATTATAAGAAACATCATTATAACTTTTGCAAATGAAAATTAATAAACAAAGTAATATGCTAATATTTAACCAAAGTAAGCTAATTAAACTCACAATTCGTGAATAACTGGCATCAAGACAAATCAAAATAGAACAACAATATCACCCCCCTTTGTTTTCACAATGCTGTCATATATCCCCACATTTTTCAAAATAAAACAAGCATCAATTTAAATTAAAAGAAAATATCTAGTGTTATCTAACACTACTGGTCTCTTTTACCGACTAGTAGTTTGTACGCAAAAGACTGAAAACACAACAATCCTATTCTAAAATCAAATGGCAGTCATTTTACAGGACCAAATCAATTAAAGAAAAATAATATAACATACCATTCATGATACATTGAAAGATCATATTAAATTAAAACCAATTGCTTATAGTAGCCAAACAACACTGGTCTCTTATACGAACCAATGAAATACATATCTATTCACTACAATGAACACAAGTTATGCCTATTCCGCTACTCTTACAACAGTAAAAAAACAACTCAATGCTAGGCCAATTATTAACCTGCATTAATCTCTCTCTCTCTCTCTCTCTCTCTCTCCTCTCTCTCTCTCTCTCTCTCTATATATATATATATATATATATATATATATTATATATATATATATATATATATATATATATACACTAGCTGACCCGGCCCGGCTTCGCCCAGTCCTTGGTGGGGAGCATCTCATTTAATTCATATAAGTAGTCATATAAGTTCCCGTTCCCGTTACCGACTGTCTGTCTGGTCTGTCTGTCTGTCTGTCTGTCTGTCTGACCCGGCCCGGCATCGCCCAGCTCCTTGGTGGGAGCATCTCATTTAATTCATATAAGTAGTCATATAAGCTCACGTTCCCGTTCCCGACTATCTATCTGTCTGTCTGTCTGTCTATCTGTCTGTCTATCTGTCTGATCCGGCCCGGCTTCGCCCAGCCCCTGATGGGGAGCATCTCATTTAATTCATATGAGTAGTCATATAAGTTCCCGTTCCCGACTGTCTGTCTGTCTGTCTGTCTGTCTGTCTGTCTGTCTGTCTGTCTAATCATTTATTGGTTGCAGTTAGAACAACCTTAGATAAACGAAGACCAACTTACAAAAAGCATTAGAAAGAGCACTTGAAAGATCTTTACATCTTCCCCAACAATTAACTTGGGTAAATGGAGCAGCGGCAGCAGCAGCAGAAGAAGAAGAAAAAGGAGGAGTAGGAGCTGGGAGGAGGAAGAGGGGAGGAGGAGGGAGGAGGAGGAGAAAGAGAGAAGAGGAGGATGGAGGAGGGAGAGGGAGGTGGGGAGGAGAAGAGGAAGAGGGTAGGAGGTGGAGGAGGGGAGAGGAGGAGGAGGAGGAATATAACGCATATGCCTGTAGATTTAATAATGGCTGAAGTTGTTCCATGTCTTCTTAGAGTTGGCGACAGTGTAAAGAAATATAAAATCTTCAAACTTGATAGAGATAAGGTAACTATTATTTATTTATTCTTTAAGCAAAAAAAGATGAGTTACAATGTTATGCATTATGCATTATTTTTATGAAAACTTTGAAATGCCTTACAGATTGTATCATTATTTATTATACTCATATGCCGGTATATAACTATGGACAAAGAGTTTATAAATCTTTGAAAACGATGCCACAATATGACTATAAGTTATACAGAAAAGTTATGCCCCTTGAAATAACTTTACAGAGTTAAGTCCCCTGAGATATATGAAATTATAATGAAAATGAAAATTAAATAATATTGGGTAAGCAGCCGGTTTCACGCTAAATAATATGACAGTGGGCTGCGCTGGAATGAAAGAAAGACGTGTAGAAAATTTCATCTCAATCGGATGGGCCGTTCGCGAGCGCATAAAGGACATACGGACGGAGATTGCCTTTTATATATATACTAGCTGACCCGGCCCGGCTTCGCCCAGTCCCTGGTGGGGAGCATCTCATTTAATTCATATAAGTAGTCATATAAGTTCTCGTTCCCGTTACCGACTATCTGTCTGTCTGTCTGTCTGTCTGTCTGTCTGTCTGTCTGTCTGTCTGTCTGTCTGACCCGGCCCGGCATTGCCCAGCTCCTGGTGTGGAGCATCTCATTTAATTCATATAAGTAGTCATATAAGTTCCCGTTCCCGACTATCTGTCTGTCTGTCTGTCTGTCTGTCTGTCTGTCTGTCTGTCTGTCTGTCTATCTGTCTGCCTGACCCTGTCCGGCTTCGCCCAGTCTCTGGTGGGGAGCATCTCATTTAATTCATATAAGTAGTCATATAAGTTCTCATTAAATTCATACAACAAAAAAAGTAACTTAAAAGAATGTCCTTCCACACACCATCCATTATTTTTAATGAAAACGCTTTCTAATCATCTGCATGACTACAGTAACTTCTTAAGCAAATAAAGATGAGTTACAATGTTATGCATTGTGCATTATTTTTATGAAAACTTTGAAAATGCCTTACAGATTGTATCATTATTTATTATAACTCATATGCCGGTACATAACTATGGACACAGAGTTTATAAATCTTTGAAAACGATGCCACAATATGACTATAAGTTATACAGAAAAGTTATGCCCCTTGAAATAACTTTTACGGAGTTAGGTCCCTGAAATATATGAAATTATAATGAAAAATGAAAAATGAAATAATACTGAGTAAGCAGGCGATTTCACACTAACAGAAATATCACAGTTGGCAGCTCTGGAATGAAAGGAAGGCGTGTAGAAAATTTCATCTCAATCGGATGGGCCGTTCGCGAACACATAAAGGACATACATAGATACATACAGACGATCCTAATTTATATATAAGATATATATATATATATATATATATAGTATATATATATATATATATATATATATATATATATATATAATATAGATATATATATATATTATATAATTATATTATATATATATATATAATATAATATATATAAAATATATATATTATATATAATATATATAAAAATATATATATATATATATTATATCTATATATATAATATATAATATATATTTTATATATATAATTATATTTTATATATTATATATATATATATATATATATAATTTTATAAAATATTATAATTTTTATAATATAAAATATATTTTTTATAAATTAGGATCGTCTGTATGTATCTATGTATGTTTATGTTTCGCGAACGGCCCATCCGATTGAGATGAAATTTTCTACACGCCTTCCTTTCATTCCAGATGCCAAATGTGATATTCTGTTAGTGTGAAATCGCCTGCTTACTCAGTATTATTTTTATTTTTAATTTTTTATTATAATTTATATATTTCAGGGACCTAATCCGTAAAAGTTATTTCAAGGGGGGATAACTTTTCTATATAATTTAGTCATATTGTGGCATCGTTTTCAAAGATTTATAAACTCTGTGTCCTAGTTATGTACCGGCAATGAGTTATAATAAAATAATGATACAATCTGTAAGGCATTTTCAAAGTTTTCTAAAAAAAATGCACAATGCATAACATTGTAACTCATCTTTTTTTGCTTAAGAAGTTACTGTAGTCTGCAGATGATTAGAAAGCGTTTTCCTAAAAAAATAATGGATGGTGTGTGGAAGGACATTCTTTTAAATTTCTTTTTTTTTGTATGAATTTATGAGAACTTATATGACTACTTATATGAATAAATGAGATGTCCCCACCAAGACTGGGGCGCCGGACAGGGTCAGGCAGGGCAGATAGACAGACAGACAGACAGACAGACAGACAGACAGACAGACAGACAGACAGATGTCGGGAACGGGAAAATATATACACTTATATAATTAAATGAGATGCTCCACACAGGAGCTGGGCAATGCCGGGCCGGGTCAGACAGACGACAGACAGACAGACAGACAGGGCAGAAGACAGACAGACAGACAGATAGTCGGTAACGGGGAAAGAGAACTTTTATGACTACTTTTATGAATTAAAGAGATGCTCCCCACCCGGGGGGCTGGCGAAGCCGGGGCCCGGGGCAGCTAGTATATATATAAAGGCAATCTCCGTCCGTATGTCCTTTATGCGTCGCGAACGGCCCATCCCATTGAGATGAAATTTTTTACAGTCTTTCTTTCATTTCCAGCGCAGCCCACTGTCATATTATTTAGCGTGAAACCGGCTGCTTACCCAATATTATTTAATTTTTCATTTTTTCATTATAATTTCATATATCTCAGGGGACTTAACTCTGTAAAAGTTATTTCAAGGGGCATAACTTTTCTGTATAACTTATAGTCATATTGTGGCATCGTTTTTCAAAGATTTATAAACTCTTTGTCCATAGTTATATACCGGCATATGAGTTATAATAAATAATGATACAATCTGTAAGGCATTTTTCAAAGTTTTCATAAAAATAATGCATAATGCATAACATTGTAACTCATCTTTTTTTGCTTAAAGAATCAATAAATAATAGTTACCTTATCTTCTATCAAGTTTGAAGATTTTATATTTCTTTACACTGTCGCCAACTCTAAGAAGACATGGAACAACTTCAGCCATTATTAAATCTACAGGCATATGCGTTATATTCCTCCTCCTCCTCCTCTCCCCTCCTCCACCTCCTACCCTCTTCCTCTTCTCCTCCCCCTACCTCCCTCTCCCTCCTCCATCCTCCTCTTCTCTCTTTCTCCTCCTCCTCCCCTCCTCCTCCCTCTTCCTCCTCCCAGCTCCTACTCCTCCTTTTTCTTCTTCTTCTGCTGCTGCTGCCGCTGCTCCATTTACCCAAGTTAATTGTTGGGGAAGATGTAAAGATCTTTCAAGTGCTCTTTCTAATGCTTTTTGTAAGTTGGTCTTCGTTTATCTAAGGTTGTTCTAACTGCAACCAATAAATGATTAGACAGACAGACAGACAGACAGACAGACAGACAGAACAGACAGACAGTCGGGAACGGGAACTTATATGACTACTCATATGAATTAAATGAGATGCTCCCCCATCAGGGGCTGGGCGAAGCCGGGCCGGATCAGACAGATAGACAGACAGATAGACAGACAGACAGACAGATAGATAGTCGGGAACGGGAACGTGAGCTCTATATGACTACTTATATGAATTAAATGAGATGCTCCCCACCAAGGACTGGGCGATGCCGGGCCGGGTCAGACCGACAGACGACAGACAGACAGACAGACAGACAGTCGGTAACGGGAACGGGAAACTTATATGACTACTTATATGAATTAAATTAGATGCTCCTCCCACCAAGGACTGGGGCGAAGCCGGGCCGGGTCAGCTAGTGTATATATAATATATATATATCTATATATATATATATATATATATATATTAATTATATATATAGAGAGGGGAGAGAAGAGGAGAGAGAGAGAAGAGAGAGAGAAGAGAGAGAGAGAGAGATTAATGCAGGTTAATAATTGGCCTAGCATTGAGTTGTTTTTTACTGTGTAAGAGTAGCGGAATAGGCATAACTTGTGTTCATTGTAGTGAATAGATATGTATTTCTTTGGGTTTTCGTATAAGAGCCCAGTGTTGTTTGGCTACTATAAGCAATTGGTTTTAATTTAATATGATCTTTCAATGTATCATGAATGGTATGTTATATTATTTTTCTTAATGATTTGGTCCTGAAAATGACTGCCATTTGTTTTTAGAATAGATTGTTGTGTTTCAGTCTTTTGCGTACAAACTACTAGTCGGTAAAAAGAGACCAGTAGTGTTAGATAACACAGATTTTTTCTTTTAATTTAAATTGATGTTTGTTTTATTTTAAAAAATGTGGGGATATATGACAGCATTGTGAAAACAAAGGGGGGTGATATTGTTGTTCTATTTTTATTTGTCTTGATGCCAGTTATTCACGAATTGTGAGTTTAATTAGCTTACTTTGGTTAAATATTAGCATATTACTTTGTTTATTAATTTTCATTTGCAAAAGTTATAATGATGTTTCTTATAATTGAGTTGCCGTTGACCATTCTTAAAAATAATTACTTTTCAGTAAAATTGTTTTTCTTTTGACGTTTAATTGGGTGGAGTTTTTAAAAAAGAAACTAGTTAATAGAGTCCTTGGGAATTTGGATGCAGGGTGACATTCAGAAGATGTGGGGCAATTTTAAAACGTGGGGCTCATGGGGTCGGAAGTGAACATGGGGTTTAGTGCCATGATGTAATGGAAATTTAATAAGCGCCATGAGATTGCTGGTTTTTTAGGACGTGAGTGAGGTATAGGAGAGATTTGGTTATGTTAGATGATGTTTATAATGTTGGAGGAGGTCTTTAGTGATAAAGGGCCATAATGGACCTTTTGATTTATGTACTGTCTGTAATATATAGACTTTAGGAGTGAATAATATTTTTTGGTGGTTGATGCTTGATGCTGTAGATATCAGCGCAAACTGTGAAATTGCCATAATAAGTGGTATAATTGAACTATGGAAGATATGTAATTGTTTTAGACTTTTTTACATAAAGTTTACGGGCGACATAGGGGGTAAGTGTGAGTGTGGTTTTTGTGAAGAAGATTCTAGTTCTTTGACTTTTGGTGCGCCCGATTTTTTTTCTTCCTATCGTGTGCGAGTGATTTTAGGTTGGTTGAAGGGTGGAGAATTAGTAATGTTGAGGTAATACTGTTAGTGATGACGATAGGGAGTTTGAGGTAGTATCAGAAGAGTACGGCGTTTTATAGTTGAGATCAGATAATGGTATATATGATCGTGATGAAAAGGTCTAAGCGGATCGCTTATAGAAGAGAAGAAGAAGTATTCGAAAAGGTACACATATATGTTGTGATGTGTTGTATAAAAACTGAGATTTTGTAAGGCAGAAATATTATGATGTATAATAGATACCTATACAAGAATGAGCTTTTGTGATAGGATATGTAAATATGTGGAATTCCTTATGAACTGTTTTTTTTAAAATGAAATTTGTAGGTTCATCTACGGAAACGAAGAAGAAGTATCACTTCACGAAGATCTATAACAGAACATAGCGGTTAGCTATAAGAGATAAGGGAGAATGGATCGAAAGGGTAGAAAAAAAGTTCATTGGTTAAGAGGGGGTTAGTTTAAGATGGGTTGGAGAAATAATATTGGGGTTAAGGTTTTAGTGAGGGAAAGAATAATTAGAATAAGTAGGTTAGGGATTAAGACTTTTCAAGAAAAGTCTTCTTAAAGAAAGGGAGGAATGTAACAGAGCACCATCTCTGTTAGTAGCTTAGGAGGGGATGTGCAAAGACTAGGCACGGTTGAGCATCCTATGAAAACGTAACTAAGGACGCTCAAGCCGTGACGCGGGGGGTAGAGAAGTTAGTTACTGGCTTGGACCTTGAATTGACAAATCTTTTGTATGCTGCTTTATTATTTTATGATGTATTCGGTCAAATAAAACATATAGAAATTATAACCAGGACTTCGTTTACATCTGCCGATATAACTGTCGCTGTACTGTTACACGAGAATGTAACCGCATCGTGCAGCCAGGGTCGTGGTTTGAGCGGGAAAAACGAGCAAAATTTGTACGACCGTTCGACAAAGTCTCGATAAGCGATGAGTAGTGGGCCTGCAGTCAGTAAGCTGGTATAGCTTTTTTTCGGTTAGTCCTGCCGGCGTAGCTGAAAGCTCGTCGGTAGGCGTCCAGGGGTTTTTGCATGTATCACCTTGTACCGGGAGGGCGCGCTTTAGCGATGCTACTCTTGGCTTGCGTGTGCGGGGAACGTCTGTCCTGTCATTTCTCCATGTGCACTTGTGCGCGGGTGAGGCTCAACTGTAAATCGGGAGATCTGATCGCAACCTAGACGAGAAAAAATTTCTGTGGGCAGCTTCCGCCTCATATGTGTGTGGTCTGCTTGGCGGTCATTTACGTCTTCGGCGAAGGAAATCTTATGGGTCTTATCAGTAAACATACGCTCATTGCTTGTCGCTACGCTTGTCTTAAAACTGAAAATTAAAGGAACTGACGGAAGGGCCGTTTGAACGAGGCTCTCGAGAGCCAATAAATACAGGGATAACTGGCCGTGGCAGCCCAACGTCCACTGCATCTTTTGTCCGTCATCCAGTCGTCTTGCCATGCTCGCCACAGGAACCAGATGGACACAGACGAGAGAGCGGGGACGAATGTGTGCGCGACCACTACCCCCACTATATAAAACCAAAGCGCAAGTCATTCGTTCCTCATCAAAAGATGCAGTGAATGAAAAGTTTCCCCGTCATCATGATGGACGAACATCGCGTGGTGTGTTAACTTTAAATATAATATATACAACTTGTACTTTACATTGCGTGTTAATTTCGATATAATATATACAACTTCTGCTGCCCCACTTTACATTCTGTGTTAACTTTGAATATAAAATATGTAACATATTACGAAAAGCTAATAGAAAGATTAATGTAGCAGAAAAACGTGCTACATAGATTATACCAAGGCATTTGATAGAGTAAAACATGATGAAATGATTAGTGTTGGAAGAAATCAACATTGATGGGAAAAATTCATAATTATACAGACTATGTACTGGAACCAAGCAGCAGCCATTAAAACGAGAAATAAATAGGGTAATTATGAACAAATAAAGCTAGGAGTGCAACAGGGGTGTGTTTTGTCACCGGATCTCTTCTCCCTTTATTCATTCATTCAGTAGCATGTCCTTTGCAGAACCTCGCTCCCATAACAACCTTCCGGAAAACTTCTCGATCATAAGCAAGATGTCCCGCGTCCGATACACCCATCTGGAGATCATCCGCCACATCCTGCATCCATCTTCTCTTTGGCCTTCCTCTTCCTCTCTTCCCGGGCATATACCCCTCCATTATTGTTCTCTCCAAACTTTCATGGCATTTCAAGTGACCAAAATATTTCAATTTTCTTTGTTTTATCGTCTTTAGTGGCCAACTTCTTCAATATTCAGCTCTTGAAGTATGGATGCATTTGTTCTTTTCTTTTAAATGAGATATTCTTAGAACCCGTCTATAACATTTTTATATTTATATTATTGGCTTGCGACCTGACATCGTACTCCACTCATCGTCAGCCAAGCAGCTAAAGCTGATTGAGCTGACCGTCCCTTAAGAGTCGAACATTGAGGAGCAGCATACGAACAAGGGAAAGAAAATCCGATGACATGGTTACAAGTCTTTAGCGGAAGGGTACACTGTCAGGGTATTCGCTTTGGAAAGGGAGACGCCAGAGGTCTAGCTCCCACTCCGTGTATGATGTGCTAAAGCAAATTAGGCATTTAAAAAACAAGCAAGAACTCGGGCACAGAAACAACTGCGTGAGACAGCCGAGAAGTAAATGTGCTGGCTATGGAATTGTGGAACTTGTGGAAATGTTGGGACATGTCTTCAAACTATATGGTTAAAAGCGGGTAACTGCAGAAAGCCTAACAAACGATCCCTCAACAAGACCACGAACTTTCAACTTCTTGTGTCAACTCTCTAGCCTTTCCTCCAAGCGAGAGTGGGAGTCCTAGAGCAGTCAAACATTCAAATGTCGGCCGAAGTCCGATCTCCATACCACAGCGGTAATAGTCCGTTAGTCGCACTCACTTGCAGAGACAAGAGGTGGGTCGAAAAACCAATGGAAGAACCGGCATCTAGCTGGGTGCGGCGCTGTGAACGGCGCCCCGAAGAAGAAACATGGCAAGGGAAACGGATTTGGAGGCGATGGAGGCCGTGGCTGGTAAAAGAAGCAGGCTCCCCACCACCACAGGTGCTAAGGGACAAGCACAGGCTGCACGGGCCTGCCTCACTGAGGGAGGGGAAGCTTGAGAGTTGACATTTTGAACAGCTAAGGGACAAGCGATGTCGTCCATCATGAATGACGAGGACCATTCATTACACTACATCTTTAAAATAAAGGAACGAATGACTTGCGCTTTTGGTTTTGTATAGCGAGGAAGTGGTCGCGCAACACCTTCGCCCCCGCTCTCTCGTCTGTGTCCGTCTGACTCCAGTGGCGAGGCATGGCAAAGACCCACTGGGAAAACGGACACAGATGCAGTGGACGTTAGGCTGCCACGGCCAGTTATCCCTGTATGTATTGGCTCTCGGGAGCCTCGTGACACGGTCCCTCCGTCAATTCCTTTTAAATTTCAGTTTTAAGACAAGCGTAGCGACAAGCAATGAGCGTATATTTACTGATAGGATTGACAAGATTTCCTTCGCCGAAGACGGACTGACCGCCAGATCAGACCATACACATTTGAGGCGAGAAGCTGCCCATAGAAGATATTGCTCGTCTAAGTTGCGAACAGATCTCCCGATTTACGGTTGAGCCTCTCCAGCGCACAAGTGCACATGGCGACTGACAAGACAGACGTTCACGCACACGCAAGCCAAGAGTAGCATCGCTAAAGCGCGCCCTCCGGGACAAAGGTGATGGCAGCACAACCACTGGACGCCTACCGACGAGCCCTTTTAAGCTACGCCGGCAGGACTGACCGGAAAAAAAAAAGCTATACCAGCTTACTGACTGCAGGCCCACTACTCATCGAGAGAGAGTGGGCGCTTATCGAGACTTTGTCGAACGGTTGTACAAATTTTGCTCTGTTGGCCCGCTCAAAACCACGACCCTGGCTGCACGATGCGGTTACATTCTGAAACGCCTGCCCTCGCTAACTTACGTGGCTGGGAAGATCCCATTTTGGTGCACCTCACACAGCCATCCGAGACAACGAACGCTAGACGCGGAACTGATCTAGCGAACCAGACCAGCCCCACAAGGCACAACAACAAGGACAACGAAATTGACCTAACGTCTCCACGACAAGGGAGAGACGCCCGGAGTCATGACCCGGACGGGCCCGCCCTAGAGAGTGTTAAGGGTAGAATGGGCCAAAAGTACTTGGGGAAGGAGGTGGCTTTGACGATCAGAAGACCCCTGACGTGTTTGCTCCGCGGCGGAGTTTTTATTAATATATTCAAAGTCATGTATGCACTGTTCAGCTTGTTTAGCAAGTGTCCAGTCTCACAGGCGTATCTTGCAATGGGAAAGATGCAGGCTCTTAAAACATCTAATTTTGTAGTTCTGTTGTCCCACTCCATAATTTATTTAGTTGTTTTAGTCTCTGAAGAGCAATGGATAGTCGTCGTTTAATTTCTTTTATTGTGTCACCGTTGTTGGTAATCAATGACCCAAGATATTCGAAATTTTCCAACCCCCTCCAATTTTTCTCATTAACATACACCCCTTTTTCCATAGTAGTGTTATCTGTATGCATTATCTTTTGGGTTTTGCTATGTTAAAATATAATTTGTGATTTTCACTATACCTTTGGGTTGAGGTTATTAGGGTTTCTATATCATTCTGTGATGTGGATAGTAATACTGTATCATCAGCATATCGAATCTCTGGTATTTCATGACCACGATATTTAGGGCATCATATAGCTCTCTGGTTATATAATCTCTAACATTTCTCATTATATTTTCGGCGTACGGGTTAAGCAAATATCGTGAAGTAATAATGAGAGAGATCAAAGATAGGAAAGGAATACTAATCAGAAGTTACAATATAAACAATATACGCTATACAGATGACACGGTATCGGTGGCGGATAGTGCAAAAAAGTATACAACAATTGTTGGACATTGTAGTAAGAGAGAGTGCAAACAAAGGACTCTCCAAGAATATCAAGAAAACATATCAAAGAAAACGGTGCCCCACCAAGTTGTTACATGCAAATAGAAGAGAGCATTCTTAACCAAGTGGAAAATTTTTAAATATCTAAGGGCAATTATAACATCAGATGGAAGATGCGCAACGGAAATGAAGAACAGAAAAAGGGCAAGCAAAGGCTGCATTCAGAAAATGTTTTTTTATTTTATTTTGTGTTCGCTCGCTCACTTCTAGCTCAAACGTAGTCCATACACACTATGAAATTAGTAGTGCTGGACTGAGTTTTGTGTGTGGATTAGCTTTCCCTATTAACAGTGCCCCCTCGCCATTAGAAGAACCCACTCCGACTTCAGAGGCACTAGTAATTAACGTCCCCAAGTCAAGGACGATCATCGGATGTTTAAGAGCATGCGTTATTATCCATTGGGCCATGCTGACCACATTTAAGAAAGACTTATGCAATAAGCCCCTATCAGGATGTAAGAAAGAGGGTGCTGAAATGTTACATAGAACCCATGTTGCTGTATGGCAATGAATCTTGGGAAAATAAATTTAAAACATTAGGAAGAACTGGGAGCAACAGAGATATAATTCCTAAGACTAATATGCGAATTCATTGGACTGTCAGAGTAAAATAACAACGACTGTCTGAAAGAAGCTAACCAACGAATGAACGAACGAACGAACGAACTTTATTTTTAAAGGGTTTTTGCATCTCTATGTAAGCTAATAAAGCTAGAACACTATATACAACAATAAGAAAGAGACAAACAGCTTTCTTTGGTCATGTGATGAGAGAGAGAGCATTGGAGAACATCGTGACAACTGGAAGATCAAGGGGAAGAGAGGCAGAGGCAGACAAAGAGAAATGATGCTGGACGGATTGAGACGGTGGCATGGAGGCAGAGGTTGATCCAGAACACAAAAGACCGAGATCTGTGGAAAGCCATGAACGCCTACGCCAGCTGGCAGGGCACTTGATGATGATGAACTCCTGATATTAGTTTACATTGGGGTTTACTTAGATATATGTAACTCTGATTTTAACTTTACATTGTATGTTAACTTTAGATATGATATATGCAACCCTGATGTAACTTTATATTGCGTGTTTACTTATATAAATATATGTAATCCCTGGTTATAACTCTATATTGTATATTAACTTTAAATATACTATCTGTAAACTCCGTCTATTATTTATAGGGATCATCTGAGAAATAGGAAAAATATCGGTATCTGCAGGCTTGTAGAATGACTTGAAGACAGGAAAAACTGGTGCCAGGCCTGGTATATTGACGAACGTTAGGTGGAGCCACTGACCACCCATCTCCAGCAGGAAATAACTGGTGCCAGGCCTAATATACTTAAATATATGATGCCCCATCTCCGGCAGGAAACCAGCATCGCCAGGACGACGCCTTGTGCTTGGGGGGGGGGGGGGGGCGCATAAAATTGCGGGCCCACCGAGAGGACAGCCACGCATTGGGCGGGCAAGGTAGAGAGAACGTAAGCTGTGTTTGTTTGATTGCCTTCGATTGGTGAATGTTGTGTCCAAGTTCCTGGGCTGACGTATGTAATTAACGGCTGCGCCGCGGCACGAACATAGCAACTATCCACACACAGAAATCAGTCTTTTGCTTGGTGATTGGACATCGACCGGCTGTGATTAGTTCCATTGCAATATCCCAGAGTGGGTTCCCCCGTCGATATATGATAGTTTAATATTCGATTTCCTGGGGACAATGGCATTTCAAAACTAGAATCTCCTGCTGTGACAACGGGACAATACGAAACTAGAATCTTCCTGCTGTGACAACCGACAATCCAAAACTAGAATCTCCTGTTGTGACAACTGGAAAAATCCAAAACTAGAATCTCTGCTGTGACAACCGGACAATCGAAAAAATAGAATCTCCTGTTGTGACAACGGGACAATCCAAAACTAGAATCTCCTGCTGTGACAACGGGACAATCCAAAAACTAGAATCTCCTGCTGTGATAACGGGACAATCCACAACTAGAATCTCCTGCTGTGATAACGGGACAATCCACAACTAGAATCTCCGGGCTGTGACAACGGGACAATCCACAACTAAAATCTCCTGTTGTGACAACGGGACAATCCACAACTATAATCTCCTGCTGTGACAACGGCATGATCCGCAGATTCTGTCTGCGCTGGTTCTCTCACAAAAAGCTGTAGTATGGCACCGTCAACCAAATATGTTTACAAGGACATACATCTTTCCCATGTCATTGCAAGAGTGTGAATCATGGACAATTTCCTAAAAAATGCGGAAGAAAATTGTAGCTCTCGGGGAACTTTCCATTACAGAATAGCTGGGTTAGGTGCGTGTCTTTTGTAGGACACTGTAATCAACCCCAACATATACTGGCTGTTCGTGATCTTTAGGCAAGCTTACGTTCAGTAGTTTGCTTTTGCTTTCTGAACGGCCCACGCTCACACCATTGCAAAAATCATCGCAATGCGACCTACTCCCAAATCACTTGCAGCTCGTTTCGAATCCGGTATGTCGGTTTTTGTCAAAGTGGGTCACTACCCTTCAGCAGCAGAGGCGGACGTTAGAGGGATGGAAGACTGGTCATGGAAGGCGTGGGGGGTTGGAACACTAGACAGACGCTGAAGAGACAGTGATGGAAGAAAGAGACACTTGGAGGAACTTAAAGAGTCAGCGAAGGAAAAAAAAAAAACAAGAAAGGAATTACAAGAAAAAGCGAACAAAACACTTATAAGAAATATATGAGGGAATAGGGGAACTTTGAAGGAACTACAAGATACGATGCTTGAAATGAACTACAAGAAACTGTGATTGAAGAAGAGATTACGTTGAAGGAACTACAAGAGATAGTGATGAAAGAATTACAAGAGACGGTAATTACAGAAGAGATGACATGATGCCAGAGACAGGATGGAAGAATAGATTATGTTGAAGGAACTACAAGAGATGGTGATTAAAGAAGAGGTGACATTAAACGGACTTCAAGAAATTGTGATTAAAGAAGTCATTACGTTGAAGGAACTTCAAGAGATAGTGATGAAAGATGGAGATACTTGAAGAAGCTACCAGAGACAAAGATGACAAATGAAAACGCTTGTAAGGTGCCACAAGAGTCAAAGATGACAATGCATGGAAGAAACTTCAGGGAACGACGACAGAAGGCAGTTCAAGAAACTGCAAATGAAGAAGGGCGTGGTGCTTGAAAATATATGCTGCTTTTGAAAGATGAAAAGCAGAAGATAAGGGAAATAATACTAGCGTGTCTTGGCGGGCATTAGGGGGGGTTATAGACAAAACTTTTGGGTTTGACAGAGTGTACAACATGGCTGGGTGTTGCTGTGGTTCCTGGACTGGTTTGGCGTGCGTACAGCTCGTCTGATGTTATCTTTCCTTGGACATAGTTACAGGCCTTGTCCCCGGTGCCAGCGCCACGTCAGGAAGGCCGGGTCGATATATTGATATTTGGGAACTTTCTGGAGACTTCCTAGTTCTTTGTTTTCTGTTTATGGTTTATCCCGGTTGATAGTCTAGTTTATAGTCTATAGTATTCGAAAGTCTAGTTTAGTTAATAGTCTAGCTCATTCAATAGTCTAGTTTAGTTAATAGTCTAGCTCATTCAATAGTCTAGGTTAGTTAATTAATAGTCTAGCTCATTCAATAGTCTAGTTTTTAGTCTAAAAAAAGCAATAAAAATGGCTCGAGACACAGACATTCACTAGGGCATGTTTTCTTAGTGACTCAATGAACATGCTCAAGAAGATAGAGATAGGGTAGATCCGAAAACAGTGGTTACTGTCTCTGGGGCGGTCTCGGCTGGCAAAGATTTGTTCATCTTCGTGCCAGGGCATGCGGGAGTATAAGGAAATGAGCGGGCTAGCAAGCTCGCAGGTGAGGCTACTGTGGAGGGCGGACGCGCCATGGGGCCTGACTGATACAGTGAATGCTCTACTAGAAGTAAGATTTGTGAGAACCAAGTGATGACTGCGAATCGTCAACTATGGTCAGACTGCGGGGAACAGCAAATTAAAAGAGGGCTGGCCAAACAAGAACACTACGCAGGAAGCCAAAGAAGATTGATAAACCAACACAGAACTGGTGTCGTTAGCTGTTACACGCTGCGGAATTTGCTGAGGAGGGGATCCGAGTACGTATGGATTGAATGTTTTGATGTACAATGAGGATGATCTGTCGACTAACTAAACTAGCTAGCTAACTAACTAACTAACTAACTAACTAACTAACTATCTAACTAACTAACTGTATTCGATAGTCTAATCTAGTTGATAGTCTAGTTCAATTTATAGTCGAGTTCAGTTGATGGTCTAGTTCATAGTCTTAGACTGTGACTATGATAACTAATTGCCCTAGGGACAAGCCGATAAAGGCTCCATCTTTCCCATCCCAGCAGGCGTGCCAGGATATGAATGTCAACATTGCACGTGACATACACACGTGACACATGCATTCACACGTACTGGTTGCCACTCGTGTCAGGAATTGACAGGTGCGAACATCAGGATACACACTAGACAACTGGTGCAGACATCAGGAGACACACTAGACTACAGATGCAGACATCAGGAGACACATTAAACAACAAGATCTACAGTTACAAGCACACTGGGATGCGGACCTAGCGTCTCTGTGGGGACCTAAATGCGAACATATACACCCTGTCCTTCAGGGAGGAGCTGCTATCTGGTGAAGACCTAACGTCTCTGGGAGATGACCTAACGTCTCTAAGAGAGTATCAACAGTTTGTATCAACAGTGGCTGTGTCACCAGGACAGCAAGCCGTCCGGGCGATGAGGACAGTGCTATTGATCTGGCGCTAGTTTCACCTTCACTCACTACAGTGTTTTAGATGGGGTGTCCTAGGACACCATGGCAGCGACCACCACCCTGCAGCATATTGGTGGAGAAAGGCAGAACCAGGCAGCACAAGCTAAAGGAAAAGACGTTCCAGTATGACAGTACAGGGCAAGATGTGGTGAGTAAAATAAGACGTGACAAGCGCAGAACGTTTCAGGGCAGGTAAAAAAAACTGGGAGCAGCCACCGTGGTGGAGTTTCGAGGTGGAGAGGCTTGGGTGGATAAGCTGTAGTGCTGTAAGGAGATGGCAAAATGCCAAGAAGAACAGAGCTGTCATCCTAGTCCCCGCTTGCACTTAGAAAGAGAGATGCACACAAAAGTAAGCTATTTAAAAAAACTGGTCAAGGTGTTTAAAAGCGAAAAATGAGCAGAGGTGTGTCAAAGAGTAAGCACAGACAAGTCACTGAAATTGTTCTGGCGACTACATAAAAGCATGAGTGGTGTAGTCAAGAATAAGAGCATTTCTGACTTCCAAGGTGCTGACCTCATCTGGCAGAGGACTGACGAGGACAAAGGCAAAGCCCTCTTTGAACGCTACCTTGAGCAGAGCAACCAGACAGACATGGGAGGCCGAAATCTGGCCAAGGAGGTCACCTCAGACAGATGCAAGGCCAGAACACTTCGGATGAAGACACAGTGATAGTGAAAGAAATCAAGGCTGTGCTTCGACGATCAAAAAACAGTGCTCCAGGTCTGATGGCATAAGATACGACGACATAAATAGGTGTACCGACAATGAGCTAGAGAAACTAGCAGACATGTACACAACAGTATAGGGAGTGCTAGCATCAAGGAGGAATGGTTACATAGCTATCTGATTTTTC
>JACEFZ010006377.1:122500-125268 GCA_014155875.1 Cepaea nemoralis | reverse complement strand
GTTTAAAAGCCCCCGTTGTTTTTTTTTTGCGGCCGAAGGAAACAAGAATCACCATGTCGAGGGTAGACTTTTGCAAGATGGGAAACATCCGTGTGCCGTGTGTTGCCGGGGCCCATAAGGGAAGCAAAGAATAGCAACACTGTAGCCTACCACGCATTTGGTAAGAGGCGACTAAGGAGGCTTGATGGTTCCGTCGCCCTGCTACTGAGTGAGTGCGTGGCGCGACACTGTGAGCTGTGAGTTTCGTGTGAAGTGATTTTGAATCTGTCCAAGTTTGTTTGTTTTTTTTGTTGGAACGTGACTGCATGTTCGGAGCGATGGCAGGTGGCTATGTCCCAGAGTTGACGGTTTTTGCCTTATGCAGAAATGCGTGGCTGCTGGGCTTCTGGTTGACTGCCACTGCCGTCGGTGATGAACTGTATTTTCGTGGACTGTGTAGGTGAACATCTAGGAAACATCCATATAGGAAAATGACTGTCGATTCCATCAGAGATGAATTGGGTGGTTCGTGGGGGACTAGTGTGTTGACATTCTGGCGGCGGCATTATGCACAGTGTATCTGTGCGGGCTGTTGTTTGTCGAGACTCCTGTCTTTTCCACTTTTCGCATTGGGCAGTGGGGAGCATTTTGTGTGATATTCACTGGCACAGGAACGGAGCATAATGGGGACGACCCGCTGCTGTGAAGTTGGAACTGCGACTAACTAACTAACTAACTAAAATGGGAAACATATTAATAGACAAAAAGATGTAATTTGCATTGAGAAAAAGGGTGTTAAGGTGCTACACAGAACCTGTGCTTTTATATGGATGTGAAGCGTGAACAATGAGCAAACAGGCTGATGGCCTTGGAGATATGATTTCTAAGGAAAATGCAAAGAATACCATGGACAGACAGAAAAACTAATGACCAAGTCCTACAAGAAACAAATGAAAATTGTAAACTTATTACAGAAATTAGACGTAGACAGTCACAATGTTTTTGGTCACGTTATGAGGAGAAATAAATTGGTGAACTTGGTGACAAGTAGCAAGATAGAGGGGAAGAAAGCAAGAGAAAGAAAGAGAAGTAAATACCTGGATGGTTTGGCCACGTGGCATGGTCGAGACAATAACACAGAGCTGATCCACGACTCTGGTGTTCGAGTGAGATGGCGAAACATGACCGCCCACGCATATCGGCATGGCACATGACGATTATGACTGGCAATGTTGTCGATGGATATCTGTGAAGGAAACATATTTCGTTAGTTCATAAATCTAAGAGCGATAGCCAAGGAAAATCACCAGGATATCCAACATCCAAATGAAATTATGCTGGATGGACTGAGGCGGTGGCATGGAGGAATATCATCAGCAGAGTAGATCCAGAACACCAAAGACCGAGATTTATGGAGAGACATGAACGCCTACGCCAACTGGCAAAGCACTTGATGATGATGATAATTCAACGTCGGCAGCCACCGAACACTCTCTCTTGAACCAAACAGTAGTAAAGTCTAGGCTGGGATTTCCTGGTGAAACTGTTTGCTTAGAAGTCTCTTTACTTGCCAAAGGAAGTGTCTGACAGCGGTATTGTCTAGTTTTCAGTCGAAATCTTCCTTATATTGGAAACTTAGACGAAACTGTGTATTTTGCCTTCCCTTGTTCGTTATACATAGTTATATATACATACTTACTCTACTTTAACACATGTCATACATACACACACACACACGCACACACTCATTCACGCATGCATGCATTCAAGCAATCATGCATGCATGCATGCATGCAGGCAGGCAGGCAGTCAGATACACACATACACACACATAGACAGATGGATACACAAACACACACACGCACATTGACGCACGCACACACACACACAGACACACACACACACATTCACGCCCGCACGCACGCACGCGGACAGACATACTGAAACAATGCGGGAATACAGACAGTCGTACAGATAGACAGACAGATAAACTGACAGACTGAAGGTCACAGAGACAGAAAGGAATGCTCCAGAAAGATTTATTCGTGTCTACACGATATCATTGCCTGCAGATATTGTGTCTACACGATATCATTGCCCGTCTGTGTCTTAAACCAGTCTACGTGTTTTCAAACATAAAAATGAACCATTTTTTATAAAGCCGAAGAAAGCCATGATTTATCCAAAATATTCCTCAGATTTAAATCTGTGAAGGGGAAAAAGAAACCTGAACTAATCAACCACCACTGCATTTAAGAAATCACCCTTCTGGTGGCTCTTGACTCTCCTCCACACTTCCAAACTGATCCACCCTACAGTCTCAGGCCTTGTTTGATTAGACAGTGATTCAACTTCCGGTCTACAAACTGTAGGGACTGGCCACAGATATGAATTATTTCCGAAAGGGGAGAGTACTCTACTGCAAACAATTGCCTGGGTGGTCTGTCCAGTCGACGTCATATGCGAATGATCTATGCGAAATTCATCGCCGCCATTTCTAAAAGGATGCAGATGAGGTTTGGAGTGTGGACTCATTGCTATAGGAAAACATTGACTCGATAAGCAGATTGCTCAAATATCTGCGTGTCGGAGGTCATCGACTATTTTTACTAGTTCAGTGCCCTCGTCGAGGCGCAGATGAGATTGCTTTATCCCATGATCATTGAAAAATCATCTAGTCTGCATCGATCATTTTGATGTGCCGCTAACCTCTACTAATGACATTTGCACGTTAGTCGAAATGTGTTTGTCACTTTCATCTATCTATCTATCTATCTATCTATCTATCT
>JACEFZ010006377.1:70000-120000 GCA_014155875.1 Cepaea nemoralis | reverse complement strand
CTCCCCTTCCTCTCCCCTCCTCCACCTCCTACCCTCTTCCTCTTCCCCTCCCCCTCCTCCCTCTCCCTCCTCCATCCTCCTCTTCCCTCTTTCTCCTCCTCCTCCCTCTTCCTCCTCCTTCCTCCTCCTCTTTCCTCCTCCTCATCCTCCTCCTCCTCTTCCTCCCTCTTCCTCCTCCTGCCTCCTCGCCCTCCTCCCTCCTCCTAATCACTCCTCTTCCTTCCTTCTCCCTTCTCCTCCTCTCTCCTCCTACTCCTTCTCCTCCTCCCTCCTCCTCCTACGTCCTCCCTCTCCTCCCTCCTCCTTCTCCTCCCTCCTCCTCCCTCCTTCCTCCCTCCTCCTCCCTCTTCCTCCTCTCTCCACCTCCCTCCTCCTCATCCCTCCTCCTCCTCCTCTCCTCCTCCCTTCTCCTCCTCCCTCCTCATCCTCTCTCCTCCTCCCTCCTCCTCCCTCTACCTCCTTCCTCCTCCTTCCTCCTCCTCTCCCTCCACATCCCACCTCCTCCTCCCTCTTCCTCTTCCTCCCTCCTCATCCTCCCTCCTCCTCCTCCCCCTCCTTCTCCTCCCTCCTCCTTCTCCCTCTTCCTCCTCCATCCTCCTCCCTCCTCCTTCTCCCTCCGCCTTCTCCCTCCTCCTCCTCTCTCCTCCTCCTCCCTCCTCCTCCCTCCTCCTCCTCCATCTCCCTCCTCCTCCATCTCCCTCCTCCTCCCTCTCCTCCTCCCTCCTCCTCCCTCCTCCTCCTCCTGCGTTCTTCTCCTCCCTCCTTCTCCCTCCTCCTCCTTCTCCTTCCTCCTCCCTCTTCCTCCTCCCTCTTCCTCCTCCCTCTTCCTCCTCCCTCTTCCTCTCCATCCTCCTCCCTCTTCCTCCTCCCCCTCCTTCTCCCCTCCTCCTCCCACCTCCTCCTCCCTCCTCCTGCCTCCTCCTCCTCCCCCTCATCCTCCTCCTTCCTCCTCCTTCCTCCTTCCTCCTCCTCCCTCCTCCTCCCTTCTCCTCCTCTCTCCTCCTCCTAATCCCTCCTCCTCCCTATTACTCCTCCTCCTTCCTATTCTCTCCTCTTCCCTCCTCCTCCTCTCTCCGCCTATCTCTTCCTCCCTCCTACTCCTCCCTCCTCCTCCCTCCTCCACCTCCCTCTTCCTCCTCCCAGCTCCTACTCCTCCTTTTTCTTCTTCTTCTGCTGCTGCTTCCGCCGCTCCATTTACCCAAGTTAATTGTTGGGGAAGATGTAAAGATCTTTCAAGTGCTCTTTCTAATGCTTTTTGTAAGTTGGTCTTCGTTTATCTAAGGTTGTTCTAACTGCAACCAATAAATGATTAGACAGACAGACAGACAGACAGACAGACAGACAGACAGGCATACAGACAGACAGACAGACAGACAGACAGACAGACAGACAGACAGACAGACAGACAGTCGGGAACGGGAACTTATATGACTACTTATATGAATTAAATGAGATGCTCCCTATCAGGGGCTGGGCGAAGCCGGGCCGGATCAGACAGACAGACAGACAGACAGATAGATAGTCGGGAACGGGAACGGGAGCTTATATGACTATTTATATGAATTAAATTAGATGCTCCCCACCAAGGACTGGGCGAAGCCGGGCCGGGTCAGCTAGTATATATATATATGCTTCTTTCTTTATTTCCTTCATTTCTTTCTTTCCTTCTTCCTATATTTCTATCTTTCTTTCTTCCTTTCTTTCTTCATTTTTTCCTTTCTTTGTGCTACGCTTGACTTCCGACCAGTTATGACACTGTGAGATGGAGTGTGGGGACTTTATCACACGCCTTGTGAATCTTGACAAGGGATCTTCACATGATCATCACTGCTGAAGAAGTCATTGAAATCCAATTATGTATTGATCCCCAACAAGAGAGGGAAAATAGGACAGATGTGGGCGTCTTGAATGTGCAGTTTACACAATTGTGATAGGTTGGTGTAAGAGAGGAGAAGGGAGATGATGAAACTGGTGATGGTAAGAATGATGATGATGATGGTGGTGGTGATTGTGAAGATGATGATGAAGAAGAAGAAGAAGAAGAAGAAGAAGAAGAAGAAGAAGAAGAAGAAGAAGAAGAAGAAGAAGAAGAAGAAGAAGAAGAAGAAGAAGAAGAAGAAGAAGAAGAAGAAGAAGAACAACAACAACAACAACAACAACAACAACAACAACAACAACAACAATAACAACACCAACAACAACAACAACAATAATAACAACAACAACAACAACAACAAAAACACAACAACAATAACACACACATCAACAAGACAGGGGAAGCATTCAAGAGTGACTGTACACTTTAACTCAACTGCGGCATGCTGTGAGAGATTAGAAGAGAAATGAAGATAGTGATAACGATAGTTGGATGAAATGAAGAAATAGATATATATATATAATGCTGTCTGTCCTCGCAATCTCTATCGCTGTTTCGGTTTCCCTCTTTCTCTCAGCGTAGAGCAGAGCGGGTTGTGGAGAATATGCGTTGATTGGCTGTTTTTGAGTGTTTTATGGATTATATATATATATATAAACACTGTGTGTCCACTCAATCTCTAATTCCGTTTCTCTCTTTGTCCCATTCTCCCCCCTCTCTCTCTCGCTCTCTCTCTCTCTCTCTCTCTCTCTCTCTCTCTCTCTCTCTCTCTCTCTCTCTCTCTCTCTCTCTCTCTCTCTCTCTCTCTCTCTCAGCAATACCTCTTCAGTGTCCCTTAATGTGAGGCTCTTTATCTAGGAAACCATGAACCTCGGAACGCGCGCGGATAGATTGAAATCTTGACAAAACAAATCAACAAGTCGGCCTGAAGAAGGCGAACGTAAAGCAAAGACATTATTTACCACCCGTTCCCAGCAAGTCTAATCACAGAGTGGAACGTCCCAAAGGACTCACATATTCGTTGCCAGCAAAGGAGACAATTAGTTGTGAGGGGCCACACCTGTCTGTCTGCAGTTATACATTACAAGTTCAATATTGGAACACATAATATTTATCGCCTTTTTTACTTATCTATCTTGTGTTCAGCCAACAGCTGTCGTATATTTCCCTTTGCGTGCTCAATTTTAGGAAAGAAGTCAATATAAGTTATGCGTAGACCATCTTTATTTCACTTAAGGCAAATCCATGGAAGTTCTGGTCGTCACTTTAACGAGCCCATAGAAGATCCAGTCATCGCTTTAGGAAATCCATCAGCGTAGATGATCCTTCTTGGTCCTTTGGCTAGGATCAGATGCATTTTCTGCTCCCCCCCCCCCCAGTAGTGCACCTGGTCTGGTCGGAGGCCGGGTTGATCAAATGAAAACTCATCACATAGCTTCACCTTAGATGTGGGCCTGGTGGACCACTATGGGCAATAGCTGACAGTGAGACTAAGGGTCCACGCAAAAAAGGGGAAGACGGAGGAACCAGCTTGCTAGGGGTAACCGTCAACCCTCCCCCCCCCCCCCCAAAAAAAAAAGAGCAGCTGGGTTGTACAGGATATGCGTTGACTGGCTGTTTTTGAGTGTTTTATGGATATATCTTTCACCATTGTTCTCGCTGCCAGATCTTGGATTATGGATTCTGCTGTTGATTCGTCTTATCCTCCTCCTACTGGTCTATTTCCGTCGACGCCATCTCCTTCTCTTTTCCCCCTTCTCATCCTCCTCTGCCTCTTCTTCTTCTTCTTCTTCTTCTTCTTCTTCTTCTTCTTCTTCTTCTTCTTCTTCTCCTTCTTCTTCTTCTTCTTCTTCTTCTTCTTAATTTTCTCGTCCTTGACTTGTGGAAGTAAATTACAAGTGCCTCTGAGTTTGGAGTGGGTTAATCTGATGGCGAAGGCAACTGGTAATAGGGAAAGCTTATCTACACGCACAGATCAGTCCAGCGAACTAGAACTAATAGCACTTGTATGGGATACGCTTGAGTTCAAAGGGAGCGACCGCATTTTTTTTTAGTTGAATCCCCTATTGAAGCATAGCCTTCAATAAACTCAGGTCCCGGGAAGGTTAACCCAGTCAACAAATGCCCGCAGAAGTCGGATGTGTCGGCCTAACGCAGCTCTGTTGTAAACAGGCACAACGCAATCACGTCCCGAAAAGAAAAGAAAAAACTCCGGATGAACGCAGAAAAAGAAGAAGAAACTCAGGTCAGGCCTTTTTATCTTCTTTCTTTCTTATTTCTTATACGTCTTCCCCTTTTCTCTGAAGAAAAATTTACATCATACGAAATGCATCATGGAACAACCTGTTATTAGAGAGAAAAACATTAGTATTTTGTCACGTCACGTCAATGTCATGTTTATGGTGAGAGTTAGCATTATGAATTTCTATTTTGAGAAGAGAGTGGATAGCACGGTTCAACAGAACAGTATTTACTGTATAGTGTTTAGACTTTGTCGATGTCGTGTATAATTTAGTTTTTACTTGGCTAGGCCAAGAACCGTCAATGTATTATTTCTTATTGTTACTTGACACTGTCTTGGGACTGCCAAAACGGACAGGATCCCCCAAGTATTTTACCTGTCAACGTGTCATAAATAGGGATAGAGAAACTTGGGTTCAGACAGGTAGAATAGTGCGAGCATAGATAAGACAGAACTCTCAGTTCGATTATCGTCGTTATGCTTTATTACAATATCTGTCATCTGGCGAAATAATCTTCTCACACAATGGTTATCACATTACATACAAATTCATTATACAAAGCATTCAAATATTTATACACAACATCTCAACTATGTCTATCGCTAATATCTTTAGGATTTAAGTAAAGTCTGTCCATGTGTCTCCCTCCAGAATCTACATCCTCTTCCGTCAATGTCCAGTGGCCGTCTGCCTTCTCTACTCTCATGAGTTGGACACGGTGTGCTTGCCTCTTCTTGCGTCTCGTAGGGTTTCACCCTTCACGCTTCGGCCGGGTTGTGGCTGGGCGTACTGCGTTGTTTGACCTCTGACTCGTCTGTCTCGAATGTTCGAGTCTCTTCTATTCTCTCCCCTATTCATCACTTGTTTCTGTGTTCCTTCTCTATCTATATTACGTCCCTTCTCTACTTAAGTGAGACCTTGATAATGGCCACGCCCTGCAGCGCCCTTCTTGTTCTCCCAATATTATTCAGTTCTGTCTTTAGCTTTCTTTGTCATTATCTTTATGTCTCCTTCTTATTCTTTTTCCACATGGGTTCCAGAGAATGGCTTTCTACTTATACTATTTGCAGATTTTATCATTGTGTTTCCAATCCATTGCCAGCGTCTTTCCTATTTTTGTATTTCGCTTGGGCTTGTGTAGTTCTCTCCATAAACACCGCATTAGTGATTCTATGATGCCTGCCACAAATCATGAACATTAAAAATGAAGAGGAAGACAAGAAAACGGAGGAAGAAGAAGAAGCGGTAGAGAAGACGCATAAACAGCAGCAGAAGCGGCAACTTGAGATTACAGACACCTCGAGATCTGGGCATACAAATCAGAATTGTCAGTTACATTTCTATAATGATACTCGCATTGAACCATATTTACATTATAAACAATGTTTTCCTCATGTGAATGTGAACAATAAGAACATAACAAACATAGCACAGTTTATTGCCTGCAATAGTTCGCTTGATCTAGTCTGGTGCACACTACATGGTGACAAAGAAACATATTACATAGTGGGTAGGTATTAGGTAGGTAGGTAGGTAGGTAGGTAGGTAGGTAGGTTGGTTGGTAGGTAGGCAGGCAGATAGGTAGGTAGTTAGGTAGGTATATAGGTAGGTTGGCAGGCAGGTATGTAGGTAGGTAGGTAGTATGTAGGTAGGTTGGTAGGCAGGCAGGCAAGCGGCTAGGTAGGTAGAGAGGCAGGCAGGCAGGTAGGTAGGTAGATAGGTAGGTAGGCAGGCAGGCAGACAGGCAGGTAGACAGACAGACAGGCAGGCAGGCAGGCAGGCAGGTATGTAGGTAGGTAAGTAGGTAGGTAGATAGGTTGGTAGGTAGGTAGGTAAGCAGGTAGGTAGGTAGGTAGCTAGGTAGGTAGGTAGGTAGGTAGGTAGGTAGGTATGCAGAGATATAAGAAACTAAAAATATTTGGGAACTATCCTCTTTCTCGTTCAAAATTTTTACATCTTCAAATTTAAAAAGAATAAGTTAGCACAAAGATAGCACAAATAACTTCCTTCAACGAAACACATTACTTGTAAATTGTGTCTTGATTTACACGGTCAAAATATTCCTCAATATAAAACAGAAATACATCCTCTTCTTCGTGTCATTATAAACTGTCTTCTGTAATATGACGGTTATTTTTGTCCCCTTGTCATCAACATTTTATCTCTGCCGCCATAGCGACAAGGCAACTCAATTGTCCCGAACTATACCTCCCTTCTCTTGGCCGGGACGAACATCTGCCCACAGGGATAAGAATGTCTGCCGGCTGTGCCGGGTTCTAAGTACATTAGGAGTTCATCCAAAAACATGACAATTTACGACAATGGCCCAATATCCTATCGCGAGTTGGGCTGTCTCTTGGCGCATGCTTGATGCGAGATAGTCCAGGCAAATCCAAAGGCTAATGAATTTCCAATTTACTCCATTACGACGCAAACAGGTCTTCAATTTCGCTGGCCATTTATGGGGCTTGATCGGATTCTATAAGAAATCACTTTGAACGCTGAAAAACATATTCTCGTTAGAGGACAGCGTATGTAGAAACGGGCGCCAGCGCTCAATTATGGGGCCCAAGAAGAGATTTGGTTAACCCAAGGAACGGAGTCTGTTGAGTAAATTGCTCTCAAAGTATGGGGCTTGATTACTTTAAGGAGACATTCAGAAAAGGAAGAGACTTTGTATTATTACTTTACTCTGTTAAAGTGTGGGCTCAAGTTCTCTTTCTAATGTAGAGCTTCTTCTCGATGGACTTATTGCAATTGGAAAAGATTTTTTTTTCCCGTTCTGGCAAACTGTTTACATATTTGTTATAAACACTCTGCTTTAGTCAGTCATAACATTTTAAATGTTTATTGTTTATTATACAAACTCTGGTATGTTCAATCACAAGTTTTTACATGTGTGTTATAAACACTTTGGTTTGTTCAAATATAGCTTGTTACATGTTTTTTGGAAACACTTTGGCTTGTTCAGTTATACCTTTTTACATGTTTATTTGAAACACTCTAGCTTGTTCAGTCATAGATTTTAAAATGTTTATAGTAAACACCCTGATTTCTTCGGTCGCAACATGTTAAATGTTTATTGAAAACACTTTGGTTTGTTCAGGTTTAGCATTTTAAATGTTTATTGAAAACACTTTGGTTTGTTCAGTTATAGCTTTTATTTACATGCGTATGGAAACATTCTGTTCAATCACGACTTTTTACTTGTTTATTGGAAACACTCTTGTTTGTTCAGTCACAATTGTTTACATGATTATTGTTCAGTCACAACGTTTTGCATTATTATTATAAACACTCTGGTTTGTTCAGTCGCAACATTTTACATGTTTATTGGAAACAGTTTGGTTTGTTCAGTCACAATATTTTACATGTATGATGCAAACACTCTGGTTTGTTCAGTCACAGTGATATCAACAACATTTGAATAGAGTCCTTTCTTTGCACTCTCTGTTACTAAAATGTCTAACAATTGTTGTAGGTCTGTTGAATTATCCGCCACCAATACTGTGTCAATCTGCATAGCGTATATTATTTATATTATAACCTCCAACTAGTATTCCTGGCATCTCTTTGATCTCTCTCATTATTACTTCGCTATACAGGGAGAAAAGATCTGGTGACAAGACACACCCTTGTCGTACTCCTAGCTTTATCTGTTCGTAACTACCCTCTTTATTTCCCATTTTAATTGCTGCTACTTGGTTCCAGTAAACATTCTTTATTATTCTTAAATCTTTTCCATCAATGTTGATATCTTCCAACATTTTAATCAGTTCATCATGTTTTACTTTTTCAAATGCCTTAGTATAATCTATGAAGCACAAATATATGTTTCTCTGTTTCTCTATTGACAATTCCATTTATGTCCGTAATGTATAAATTCCATTGTTTGTGCCCTTTCCCTCCACAAATCCATTCTGTTCTTCACTAATTTCCATTTTTATTTATTTTCTGGTTCTTCTCATTATGATTCTAAGTAGAAGCTTAGTGATATGTTTTACGAGGTTAATTGTACGAAAATCTTCACAATCAATTGCTCCTGGTCTTTTTGGTATAGCTATAAATACACATTTCAGCATATCACTGTTCAGTTATAGCTTTTATTTACATATTAATGGAAACACTCTGTTCAGTCACGACTTTTTACTTGTTTATTGGAAACAATCTTGTATGTTCAATCACAATTGTTTACATGATTATTGTAAACACTGCCGTTTGTTCAGTCACAACGTTTCGCATAATTTTTATAAACACTCTGGTTTGTTCAGTCGCAACTTTTTACATGTTTATTGGCTGTAAATATCATTCAACATTTTGGTTAATATATCGACTCCAAATTTTCCCAATACTTCTAATTCTTCTATTGTGAGTTCATCTGGCCAAGCTGTTTTTCCTATCTTCATATATATATATATATATATATATATATATATAATATATATATATATATATATATATATATATCTATATATATATATATATATCACAAACATCTGCACAAACATACGCACAAGCACACACACATTCACTATCTCACTCTCTCACTCACAAAGAAATGTCCGTGTGTGTTGTGTTTATATATATATATATATATATAATATATATATATATATATATATATATATATATATATATATATATATATATATATATATATATCAACACACAAAACATACGATTATCTCTTTGTGAGTGAGTGAGTGTGTGTGTGTGTGTGTTTGTGTGTTTGTGTGTGTTGTGTGTGTGTTTCAATAGCATGTCCCTTGCAGAACTTCGCTCCCGTAACAACCATCTGGAAAATTTATCGATCATAAACAAGATGTCCCGCGTCGGATACACCCATCTGGAGATTATCTGCCACCATCTGCACCAAACTTCTCCCTCGCCTACCTCTTCTTCTCTTCCCGGGCATATGCCCCTCCATTATTGTTCTCTCCAAACTTTCATGACGTTGCAACTGACCAAAATATTTCATTTTTTAAAACAATTATCGTTAATAATTCATTCCTTCGTATGCTTCTGTTAAAAAAAAAAAAAAAAAAAAATGGTGTTTGCAGTTTAAGTGTGGCCGTTCCCAAGTTGCTGATCTGCCAAGATCAGGACGATCGTCTTTAGAGTGCAATGATGCAAATGCTGCAAAAGTGAAGACAATCATAGACCAGGATAGGAAAATGACATCTGCAGAGATATCGGGTTCAGCAAAACTGAGTAAGAGTAAAGTTTTTAGAATTTCACGCATCAGACTGAACATGAGAAAAGTGTGTGCCCGCTGGGCCCAGGGCCTGCTGACCTGTGAACAGAAACAAACACGGGTTGATTGCTGTGGCTAGTTGCTCAACATGTGGCGGTCGAAAAACATGTTGACGACCACGGTGACGGTAGATGAGACTTGGATTTACCATTATGACCCAGAATCCGAAATTGCCAGCATGCAGTGGAAAACCCCGAGCTCGCCAACATATGTCAAGCGAAGAGCACAAACATCTGCAATAAAAGTTATGGTGACTGTATTTTTAGACGTTAAAAGTGTCATATTGAAAGAATACAAACTTCATGGCAACTCAGTTAATGAGCAGTACTATGTAGATCTCCTTATCAAACTAAGAAAGGCTGTGACCAGAAAACGAGGGATAGCGAGTACGCAAATTCTGCCTGTGCTTCAAGACAACGCGCCCTCCCATAAAGCAAGGCTTGTGCTGCAAACTGCCAACGATTTGAAAATTGAAATTCTTCCACACCCACCATATTCTCCAGATTTGGCTCCATCAGACTTTTTTTTTTCTTTTACCAAAGCTGAAAAGACAGCTAAAAGGAAATAGTTTTGACAGTGACGAAGATGTCATACTGGCTTGTGATAACTGGTTTAGTTCGAAAAATAGGTTGTTTTATTCTGACGGCCATTTCAACGTCACGCATAGATGGCAGAAATGCATACATTCAGGTGGTGGCTACATTGAGAAGGAATATGCACTGTGGCAAATTTCAATTTTTCCGCCTACTCCTTCAAGGTCAGGCTAAAGACTTGTGAGAAGCCCCTTGTATGTATATATATATATATATATATATATATATAATATATATATATATATATATATATATATACTATATATATATATATATATATATATATTATACACACACACACACACACACACACACACACACACATACACACACACACTGAGTAAAACCTCTGGTTTCGACATTAATCCGCCCGAAAACAATCGGTGAAATCCCATACCGATGAAAACCGAGGCAATTATATCAATATGAATCAATGTAAATCCAATTAATTCGTTCTGGGCACTCCATAATGCATAACAAAAACACATTTTATAGAGAATACATATAGTATTTAATACTATTTTTCGGCCCTAGACTTGTCTGAACTCGCACCTTCGCCGTGCCTAGTAACACTGTGTATACCTGTGCGCCTCTTGAAATTTTCAAACCATCCTCTGTTGGCCTAAAATCACTAAGTACACAGCACTAAGTCCCAAGCATTTTCTTAACGAGATCGGCATACAACAGTCTGGCCTTTTCATATATTATTGCCTCCGAAATAGAATCGCCATCTAACTGGTTTTGATTTATCCAAATTAACAATAATTGTTCGATATATTCAATTGTTTGCTAACTCCGTTTCGTTAGCACATTCATGCCATTCGCTACATTAGTCTCCTCTATTGCTTCCTTTTTCGCCACATTGGATCTTATCGTGGATGGCGACTTCCCGTACTTGCGGCTGATTTCATCAATCGTAATGCCGCTTTCGTATTTTATTATTAGCAAGTGGTGCTAACACAAAGAAAACAACGCCAAACTGAGCAGAAGAACGCGTGGATTTCTTTGTTTTCACAAAATTAGCAGCGCGGTCATGTGGGCACGCCGATGAAATCCGAGGCTACCGACGAAATCCGAGGCAACTGACGAAAACTAGACAAATTTTTCGCGGGAAAAAAAATGGATGAAAACCGAAACAGACGATAACCGAAGACAACGAAAACCGAGGTTTTATTATATATATATATATATATATATATCTATATATATATATATAATATATTATATATATTATATATATATATATATATATATATTATATATATATATATATATATTCAAAACAATGTTTTCCCGGTAGTGAATTTGAATAACGAAGACACAAACAATAGATTGCACGATTTATTGCCTGGCATATTTCGCTGCATCTCGTCAGGTACATACTGCAGAACTCACACAACTTACGTGAAATTAACTAGATAAATCCTTCAAGTTGAAATATACACAATTTCGCACAGTAATGTCGATTGTCTACCACGGTAATTTTAAGCTGACTAACATGTCTTTCTGTTTACACAATTCTGGCTTGCGTTGATAGATCATAATTGCTTCTGCAATTTTAACAAGCGAGTATTCTGTGTTCTAAACAACACGCGAAATGCAGTCTCTCTGGACACAACATGGCGACTGGCAACAATGTGCTTGCCGATTGAAGACGCCGGGAGCTTCCGGTGTGTCACAGCTTAACAAACGGGTGTTAGAACACATACCTCAATGGGTCAACAAGATACAACACACAGGAGATGATAGCCACGAGGAGCCGACACACCGGAAGCTCCCGGCGTCTTCAATCGGCAAGCACATTGTTGCCAGTCGCCATGTTGTGTCCAGAGAGACTGCATTTCGCGTGTTGTTTAGAACACAGAATACTCGCTTGTTAAAATTTGCAGAAGCAATTATGATCTATCAACGCAAGCCAGAATTGTGTAAACAGAAAGACATGTTAGTCAGCTTAAAATTACCGTGGTAGACAATCGACATTACTGTGCGAAATTGTGTATATTTCAACTTGAAGGATTTATCTAGTTAATTTCACGTAAGTTGTGTGAGTTCTGCAGTATGTACCTGACGAGATGCAGCGAAATATGCCAGGCAATAAATCGTGCAATATATATATATATATATATATATATATATATATATATTTATGTGCGTGTTGTGTCTGTTTTAAGTGCGCGCGCACGTGTGTGTGTGTGTGTGTGTGTGTATGTGTGTGTGTGTGTGTGTGTGTGTGTGTGTGTGTGTGTGTGTCGGCGTCTGTGGCTAAGGGGATTGCGAAACACAGTTTTACTACTTACTAACAAACTGAGTGGAGTGTTCGAATTCAGCCGTATACAATGTTGAAGCATATCATTTGCGTTGATTTCGATTGTATGAGCAGCGGCGTTCAGAAAGCAGTGGCTTAAAAAGAAAAGTCGACAACGTCGACTTCATTGCACTGGGTGTTATCCCATATGGCTCAGTTTCTTTCCGCAGCGCGGGCTGCCGAAGGGATCGCACAAAGCACGAACTCCGTAGCTCCAGCGACAATCCCAGGAGTATCCGAAAAATTGCACTCGTGAACCGAAGGGCGCTGCCCGCAATTGAACCCACAACCTTCGAAGCCCAAGTCACCTGGCTTGACAACTTCGCCACGGATGCGAAGTTGGGTTTGATTCTCATCAGGGCTCAATCGGATGGTATAAACTGATCTGGGCCCCCCTGGTAGTCTAAGCCTAAAATGGGTTCCAGGAAAAGACACGGGAAGTAAAGGCGGCCGGCGTGTTACCGACAACATCACCCACTGAATGTTAGATGCAAATATGGGTCTAGCAACATATTTCCAATGTTACTGACAACATCACCCACTGAATGTTAGATACAAATATGGGTCTAGCACCACATCCCCAATGTTACTGACAACATCACCCTCTGAATGTTAGATACAAATATGGGTCTAGCATCATATGTCCAATGTTACTGAGAACATGACCCACTGAATGTTAGATACAAATATGGGTCTAGCACCACATCCCCAATGTTACTGACAACATCACCCACTGAATGTTAGATACAAATATGGGTCTAGCACCACATCCCCAATGTTACTTACAACATCACCCACTGAATGTTAGATACAAATATGGGTCTAGCATCATATGTCCAATGTTACTGAGAACATGACCCACTGAATGTTAGATACAAATATGGGTCTAGCATCACATCCCCAATGTTACTGACAACATCACCCACTGAATGTTAGATACAAATATGGGTCTAGCACCACATACCCAATGTTACTGACAACATTACCCACTGAATGTTAGATACAAATATGGGTCTAGCATCATATGTCCAATGTTACTGAAAACATGACCCACTGAATGTTAGATACAAATATGGGTCTAGCACCACATCCCCAATGTTACTTACAACATCACCCACTGAATGTTAGATACAAATATGGGTCTAGCATCATATGTCCAATGTTACTGACAACATCACCCACTGAATGTTAGATACAAATATGGGACGAGCATCACATCCCCAATGTTACTGACAACATCACCCACTGAATGTTAGATACAAATATGGGTCTAGCATCATATGTCCAATGTTACTGACAACATCACCCACTGAATGCTAGATACAAATATTGGTCTATCATCACATCCCCAATGTTACTGACAACATCACCCACTGAATGTTAGATACAAATATGGGTCTAGCACCACATCCCCAATGTTATTGACAATATCACCCACTGAATGTTAGATACAAATATGGGACGAGCATCACATCCCCAATGTTACTGACAACATCACCCACTGAATGTTAGATACAAATATGGGACGAGCATCACATCCCCAATGTTACTGACAACATCACCCACAGAATGTTATATACAAATATGGGACGAGAATCACATCCCCAATGTTACTGACAACATCACCAACTGAATGTTAGATACAAATATGGGTCTAGCACCACATCCCCAATGTTACTGACAACATCACCCACTGAATGTTAGATACAAATATGGGACGAGCATCACATCCCCAATGTTACTGACAACATCACCAACTGAATGTTAGATACAAATATGGGTCTAGCGTCACATACCCAATGTTATTGACAACATCACCCACTGAATGTTAGACACAAATATGGGACGAGCATCACATCCCCAATGTTACTGACAACATCACCCACTGAATGTTAGATACAAATATGGGACTAGCATCACATCCCCAATGTTACTGACAACATCACCCACTGAATGTTAGACACAAATATGGGTCTAGCATCACATCCCCAATGTTACTGACAACATCACCCACTGAATGTTAGACACATATATGGGTCTAGCATCACATCCCCAATGTTACTGACAACATCACCAACTGAATGTTAGATACAAATATGGGTCTAGCATCACATCCCCAATGTTACTGACAACATCACCCACTGAATGTTAGATACAAATATTGGTCTAGCATCACATACCCAATGTTATTGACAACATCACCCACTGAATGTTAGATACAAATATGGGTCTAGCATCACATCCCCAATGTTACTGACAACATCACCCACTGAATGTTAGATACAAATATGGGTCTAGCATCACATCCCCAATGTTACTGACAACATCACCCACTGAATGTTAGATACAAATATGGGTCTAGCATCATATGTCCAATGTTACTGACAACATCACCCACTGAATGTTAGATACAAATATGGGTCTAGCATCATATGTCCAATGTTACTGAGAACATGACCCACTGAATGTTAGATACAAATATGGGTCTAGCATCACATCCCCAATGTTACTGACAACATCACCCACTGAATGTTAGATACAAATATGGGTCTAGCACCACATCCCCAATGTTACTGACAACATCACCCACTGAATGTTAGATACAAATATGGGTCTAGCATCATATGTCCAATGTTACTGAGAACATGACCCACTGAATGTTAGATACAAATATGGGACGAGCATCACATCCCCAATGCACCTCCAGGCGCGTAAAATTGTAGTTTACTTTTTTTTTTTTTTTTTTGGTTCTCTTTCTGTGACACTAAACATAAATTAGCATTTATCAGTCGATACTAACAGCGTAGACGAAAGAACTAGAAATTAGAAGATACACTTGAGAGTGTAAATATTGAAGGTAGTTAATAGTTAGCATATCAGATTCGAGCCTGTGGCCTCTAAATGACTTCTCACTGAAGGGACAAGTGATCTGCCACGAATAGCTATCTAGACACCCCTCAGACAGGCTCGAAACCAAAGGTGGTAACTATAGCTTCCAATGATTATTATGTCTAGTATGTCCTCTAATATCTATTTATTTCCTCTACTTATGTGAGTGCCAGTCAATTCCTGTGAATGTATTTCCCATGCTATTTCAATGAATACCTAGGAGCAATTATAACATCAGTTGGAAGATGCACAACAGAGATTAAGAACAGAATAGCGAAGCAAAAGCTGTATTTCAGAAAATGAAAGGTATCATATGCAATAAGCCACTATAATTGAATCTAAGAAAGAGAGTGCTGAAATGCTATATAAAACCTGTTTTGCAGTATAGCAGTGAATTTCGAAATGTAAATGACCAAATTAAGAAGAACTTGGAAGCAACGGTTATGTGGTTTCCGAGATGAATGTTGCGAAAATCTTGGACTGCCAGAGTAACTAACGACGACTGACTGAAAGTGGCTAATGAAACTAGAGCATTATATACAACAATAAGAAAGAAACAAACAGCTTTCTTTGGTCATGTGATGACAAGAGAGACATTGGAAAATATCGTGAACATTGGAAAGATCAAAGTGAAGAGAGGCAGACTAAGAGAAATTATGCTGGATTGACTGAGACTGTGGCATGGGGGAATACTATCAGCAGAGTTGATCCAGAACACTACAGACCAAGATCTGTAGAGAGACATGAATGCTAACACCGACCGGCAAGGCACTTGATGACGGAGATGATTACAATGACCCTAAGGGTTCCCAAACAACTGATTTCACGGTTCCCTTCCAGATTTGTGAAATCCTGACAAATTATATTTTGAGAACATAACGTGGTGGTTTCTATCTTCTACTGGGTAAATAATAACGCTGCCTGTCTCGCGCTCCGAAGGTCGTGAGTTCGATTCAGGGCTTCGTCGTTCGGTTTATGGGTGCAATTTTCTTGGAGATTCCTGGATGTCGTCGCTGAAGCTAAGGAGTTTGTGCGACGCTTTCGGTAGGCCACCACGAGGAAAGAGACCCAGCCATAAGGTATAAACCAGGTGCATTGAAGTCGATCCTCGTAAAGACAATGCAAAGAAAGGAAACTTGTTCCCCTGAACTGCGTTTGCCACTTTTGTTCGCTGCCTGTCTAGTTGGCAGTTTCGCCTTCATCAAACTGAGACTATAAAACGTCATACAGAAAGACAAAGAAAGCTAACAGATATAGCCAGCAAGTGCCCAGTTAGATAGGAAGGGTGGGAGTGAGTGAGTGGGTGAGGTAATTAGCTAGGTGGGTAGGTAGGGTGGGAGGTTGGTAGTTATTTAGGGAGTGAAGTAATTAGGTAGGTAGGTAGGTCCCTAGGTATTCAGGAAAGGAGCGTGGGAAGGATTGGAGTAATCATCTAGTAGGTTGGTTGGCTGGTTGGTTGGTATGTAGGTAGATAAGTAGATACTAGGTATGCAGACAGGTAGTAGGTAGACTGCTATGTTGTCAAGTTTTAACGCTTGTACATACATGTATGTATTAATTGTGTATACATATATAAATTGTAATCATTTCAGTGTAGAATAATTCGTCCAAGAAGCCGAGAGCACAATGGGAGTTATCACACTCAAGGACATTGACTATGGTCGGATATTTGGCCCCTTTCCCACACATCTGTCCGCCGTTGACCCTGTGTACCTCATCGGTGTGTTGACCTGTGACAAGCCACAAGACGGGACAATGGTCAAGGTACATGTTCATTCTGTATTTTCTAGCACAGTGCTTCTCAACCGGTGGAGAACCCCCCCCCCCCCCCCCACTCTTGGGGGGGGGGGGAGAATTTTAGGGTTTTCGGGGGGGGGGGGGGTGAAAATTATTTCAAGATCGCGTTAATACAAGAACTGATTACTTGGTACTGTTTTTCCCTTTATACTTTATGGTTCTGTACTTCCGCACTTCTGAAATTCGTTTTATAACATAAGTAGACCCGCAAATCACGTTTTAATGTAGTTACAGTATGTGTTACAGTATGTGTAATTAAATTTAGCTTCCATTTTTACATATACTTTGTAGGGGCAGGGGAATGTATATTGAGGAAATACGAAAAGTGGGGGGGGGGGATGACGTTCTAAACATATGGTGAAGGGGTGCCGGGGCCGAAAAAAGTTGAGAACCACTGTTCTAGTAGGTAGACTGACCTTATATAATGGTCTGTTTCTATACACGAACTCCTTCTATATCTAAGCCACTTATATACATAATCTACTGCGATATCAGATTCACATGTGTTGATTGGCACTCATAGAAGTAGATGACAGAAGTAGAAATGAGAAAACATGGTGTGGGCTTTACAGTGAAGAATTCGCTACTGGGAATTATTGAAATTCCAGCTGGAGGTAATGAAAGACTATTATCCCAACCTCTTGTGGGTTAGCCACCATTATCACTGCATATGCACCGACACTCACTTCCCCTGATGATATGAAGGATACGTTCTATGCGGAGTTAGACTCTGTGAACAAGGTTGTTCCAAATTTCGACTACATTTGTATGCTCGTTGATTTCAGTGCTCGTGTGGGCAAGGACTCAAGTTCATGGCCAGTGTGCCTTGGAAAATACAACATCGGTCGCATGAATGATAATGGGCAAAGGCTGCTGGTGCATTGCACCAGAAATGACCTATGTATTACAAACTCCTTTTTTAAAACAAAAGAGCTACATAAGGTCACATGGAAACATTCAAGATCCGGTCATTGGCACCAGCTGGACTTCATCATCACACGGAGACAACATCTGAAACAAACATCATTAACACGAAGTTACCACAGTGCTAACTGTGATACGGATCATTCTTTGAATGTTGCAAGGGTTAGACTGAGACCAAACACAAATCTAGCCAAAGGATTAATATTATTAACACCCACGATCCTGACAAGTGCTTTGCGTTCCAACAGCAACTTGAAGACGCTTTCATTGATACATCAGAAAATTGTACAGCAAGTGAAAAGTGGGGTAAACTTAAAGCAATTCTATATAAAACAGTGGTAGAGGATTACGGCATTGTGGATCATAAGAGGCAGGACTGGTTTGCGGCAAACAGCCAGACACTGCAGCCCTTTAATAATAAAAAAAAAGACAGCTCTCTTAAGAAACAAGGAAAGACCAACGCGTAACACTCTGAGTAAGCGAAGCAAGCTAGGAAGGATGTGCAAAAGGCTGCCACGTGGTGTGCAAATGACTATTGGATCAAATTACGTGAGTCCATTCAAAACGCAAGTGATAAGGGAAACACCAGAAGCATGTATGAAGGGACCAAGAAAGCCTGTGGTTCAATGATCAAAAGAAGTGCACCACTGAAAACGTTGGCTGGAGAAATCATCACTGATAAGAAACAGCAGATGGATAGATGGTTAGAGCACTATTTAGAGCTTTACTCAAGTGAGACCAAACTAGCGGATGATGCCCTCAACGCCATAGAGGCCCTGCAGTTTAGTTTAGTTTAGTTTAGTCGAAGGATCAGCATCACGGCACACGGGTGCAACCCATAAGTGATCCGGTTTCCTCCTAACTCAAATCTGAGTTTGGAGAAACTCAGCTTAGTGCACGAACTTCGTAGCACCGGCGAGGATCCTGAAAATACTTTGGGTAGATTTTTAACTCGAAATTTTGCCCGAGTTAGGCTACTTTTTTCGATTTCCAACTGCCAAGGGATTTTTTACGTGCGCAACAATACACACGGGCGTCCCATCTCACTACCCAGAGACCACGGGAAATTCATTACTAGAAGTCCACGTGAAAAAATCCAGGCATCACCGGGGCTTGAACCCGTGACCTCCAGCACTCGAGGCGGACACTATACCTCGAGACCACGCAGCTCCCCCGCCCTACCACCTGGACACACTTTCCACCACAACAGAAGTTAAGTGTGCTATAAATGAACTTGCATCTGGCAAGGCTCCAGGTAAGGATGGGATTCCAATAGAGGTTATCAGGAGTGGGCAAAACACACTCACTCTACAGATCCACCAGCTAATAGAGCTATGCTGGCGAGAAGGACAAGTCCCACAGGATTTCAAAGATTCAAGCATCATAACACTGTACAAGAACAAGGGCAATCGAAGCGACTGTAACAACTATAGGAGCATCTCATGTCTGTGTATTGTTCGGAAAGTATTTGCCAGAATTGACCTGCGCAGACTTCAAGTCCTGGGAGATCAAGTCTACCCCGAATCACAGTGCGGCTTCCGACATAACCTGTCTACCATTAGTATGATATTCTCATTGCAACAAATGCAAGAAAAATGCCGGGAACAAAATCACCCACTGTTTATTGCCTTCATCGACCTCACAAAGGCATTTGATCTGGTCAGTCGTGAGGATCTGTTTAAGGCACTAAAGAAGATTGGCTGCCCACCAACTCTTCTGTCCAGTGCGGAATCGTTCCACACAGGTATGAAGGGTATAATCACGTTTGATGGTGCAACTTCAGAAGAGCTTGAAATCAAGAGTGGGGTTAAGCAAGGTTGTGTACTATCCCCCACCCTCTTTGGAATATACTTTTCACTTTTACTGAAGCATACTTTTCGTGATCAGGATGCCGGTATATACATTCACTCAAGCTCAGATGGCGGCCTCTATAATGCTCAGAGATTGAAGGCCAAGACCAAAATTAAGAGGGTACTAATCAGAGAGTTGATTTTTGCAGATGATATTGCAATTACGACCACTCTGAGGAAGAATTACAACATCTACTATCTGCATTCTCCAGTGCTTGTTCTGTATTTGGTTTAACAATTAGCACAAAGAAGGCACAGATTATGTCACAAGTTTCACATGGGGTACCATCAATCTTTATTGACGACGCAGATCTAGAGATAGTAGACCGTTTTACATATCTAGGATCAGTGGTAAATAGCAAATTATCCCTAGATCAGGAAATCAACATCAGGATTGGTAAGGCAGCAACAACAATGAACAGGTTAAGAAAAAGAGTCTGGGAGAACAAGAAGCTTACTGCCAAAACGAAAGTCCTTGTCTATCAAGCATGTGTCCTTAGTACTCTTCTTTATGGCAGTGAAGCCTGGACAACATAAATGACCGTGTGTTCACATGCATCCACTGTGGACAAACATGCACAGCGCGAGTCAGTCACATTCGCTACCGCCATGGGTTGTAGTTATTATGCCTTTTTGAAGCACACTGTAACAAACTATCGACTGTTAAGACGTCAAGTTGCCAATGGATCCAGAATCTAACATTAGATTAAACGTGTATATAATCAGAAATTAGATTACACATTTCCAGATTAATATATTAGATTAAACATTTATAGAATCAGACATTAGTTTAAACATTTACAGAATCACACATCATATTAAACATTTACAAAATCAGACACTAGATTAAACATTTACAGAATCATACACCATAGTAAACATTTATAGAATCTTACATCATATTGAACATTTAAAGAATAAAACATTAGTTTAAATTTTAACAGAATCAGACAATATATGCTTGTAAAGATTAGCAGTTTTCTGGTCGCATTGAATCAAGAATTGCGTTACTTTACATAACTCCGTAAGTTTTTGTTGTTTTCTAAAGATTTATGGGATTATCTTTCGTTGTATAAAATAATATACACAATGCTACGATATGTAGATATACGGTGTAAGTAACAGTCGATCAAACTGTAATTTCAGTAATTATCATCAAATGCTCTGCCGGCTGGCGTAGGCGTTCATGACTCTCCACAGATCTCGGCCTTTGGTTTTCTGGATCAACTCCGCTGTTGATATTCCTCCATGCCACCGTCTCAATCCATCCAGCATCATTTCTCTTGGTCTGCCTCTCTTTCCCTCGATCTTTCCAGTTCTCCCAATGTTGTCCAATGCCTCTCTTTTCATCAAATGACCAAAACAAAAATTTTAAAAAAAAAAATGAAGCTGTTTGCCTCTTTCTTATTGTTGTAAATAATGTTCTAGTTTCATTAGCCTCTTTCAGGCAGTCTTCGATAGTTACTTTGGCAGTCCAAGGAATTCGCAACGTTCGTCTCAGAAACCACATCTCTGTTGCTTCCGAGCTTTTCCTAATTTGTTCATTTACATTCCAATATTTACTGCCATACAGCAAAACAGGTTCTGTGTAGCACTTCAGCACTCTCGTACATTTAGTGATAGTGATTTATTGCTTAAGATAATCTTCATTTTCTGAAATGCAGCCTTTGCTTGCCCTATTCTGCTCTTAATCTCTGTTGTACATCTTCCATCTGATGTTATAAATGCCCCTATGTATTTAAACTATCCACTTGGTATATCAGTAATAATGTATCAAATTTTAATGTATATATATTTTCCTTCCGACCATCTCCATTTTTTCTGTGGGGGGGGGGGGGGGGGGGGGGGGTTCTATTCTCAGTAGTAAGTACGTAAGTAAAGGGCACTCTCATGCGCCCTGCGTCATATCGGGCATATGATGTGGTGCTATACCCACATGTATAAACCTTCTGCACTCTAGAGACGCTGTGATGAACATTAGGCATGAATTCTCGGTGGTTACAGAGTGTTTCTCAGTAACCGGTCGGTCTCTGGTTTTTAAATAAACCTAGCAAAATGGGCGTTGAATATCTTTCAGTGATAGTTGGTAAGTACAAAGGAACTGCATTTATGACAGACATAACCATCCCGGCTCATTATACAGTTAAGTTACTATATATTAAAGGTTAACAGTAACCTTCACCTTGCCACCTGACAGGTTGATGTAGACGAGCGCAGGAAAGGTGTGACAACCGTTGACTGGCTACTCCGGGTGTCCGCAGCCCGGAACGAGGAAGAACAAAATATGGAGGCTTACTTGAAATACGGCAGGGTCTATTACAGGACTCTACGTATCGTCAAGGCCGGAGAGCAACTTCTCGTGTGGTACAGTAAAGATTTCACCCAGATTTTAGGTCTACCCGAGCTGCAGGCGAGCTCCAAACAAGGTGAGTTGTAGAAAGAGAAGGCACGCGTATTGTTGGTTCATGGCGTGATATTGTTGTTTCTCAGTTGTTGGATGTCTGCACCGGGCTTTGTCACATATGGCTGATATAATGCAGTTGTTGTGACGATGGTGATTTGCTTTAGGACACAGGGATTCCAAGCTTGGGTTACTAGGAATGTCGTGGTTAGTAGTTCCATGTGATTTGAAAGTGTAGAGGGCATTTGACGATCAGAGGTCTTGAGGATGAAATCAATGGCTGCTCTAGAACGCATGTTGGGTGATTTCAATGGCTACTGATCATGACATGACATGACATGACATGACATGACATGACATGACATGACATGAAATATTTTGGGGATGTAAACAGTCATGAATGTCTGGAAAATAAATGCATGGAGATAAAGCTGAGAATGGGAATACAACAACGTAGATATAATTAAGATGTGATAGACAATTTACATGTGACAGAAGAAGAGTCTGGACATTCGGTTTATTGTAGAGTGAAAATTCAAAAGACTTTTATAGGAGCAAAGTTCTCCACAAACTACTGAGCGTAATCTTGCCAAGAAATCAACACCAGCGGTACGATGCTGGTGTTGACAGCGATGTCCAGTAATAGGATATGTGGAAAAAAAAGTTCTCCACGGGTTCCTATTTATGGCTTAAAACGCGCTTGGAAATGTGTTGCTAGGCCCATATTTGTATAGATCAACCGGCAGTCGTGAGAGATGTGGTCAGTATCACATCGGTGGCCTTTACTTCCCAAGACAGATCCAAGGGATCCTTTCACAACACACATGTTAACCAGACCGACACAGTGATTCATAACGGTAGTGTTAGTGACAGAAGAACACACCAGTTTGGGAGACTTTACAGAACCCTCGACCTGTTATTCAGGCGGGCATGAAATGGCTCTTCAACTTGGTGTTATTAGCAAAACTATACACCAGATTGGTGTATTTCCTACAAAGGAAAGGATCAAATGTAAACAAAAATGGCATCTGCTAACTTCATTCCACCAAATAATTAGTCATTAGTCATTAGTCGCGGTTCCAAGTTCACGGCAACGGGTCGTCCCCAATGTGGTCGGTTCCTGTGCCACTGAATATCACATAAATGCTCCTCACTGCTCATGTGAAAAGTGGAGCCAAATACTGGTCAGGAATGTCGTGAACTTAAAAGTAACTACTGCCTTTAATGGAGAGAGCGAATGAACGAACACACTTTATTTTCAAAGGGTCACAAATTGGGCACGATGGCCCGTCTTACATTCAGCCCTTCCAATCACTCATCTTTCGTACATCAATTATCTATTGAGCATGTTACATTCACATAGGAGAGAAAACATTGTCAATCAAATGAAAGTTGAACATAAGCAATTCATATTACCATGATATGACTCAGGCAGGCAGCCAGTCACACATACACACGCACGTGCATAAACACACACATACATATCATATAGACAAACTCTCACAGTTATGCACAAATACAAAATTCCCTTACACACATATACTCACTCACAATCACAAACTCAGTAACAAAAGTTTACTTATACATACATACTCTCTCTCTCTCTCTCTCTCTCTCTCTCTCTCTCTCTCTCTCTCTCTCTCTCTCTCTCTCTCTCTCTCTCTCTCTCTCTCTTTCTCTCTCTCTCTCCCTCATGATCATATATCCTCATTCATACATACAATAAGGCACACACATACAGTCCTTCCCATACACACATGACCGAAACATACACACTTTCATGCACGTAAATACACAAATACTCACACAGCTGTAGATTCTCACAGTTACACACCCATAGACACTTCCTTACATAGACACACATATATCCACTTACAATCACAGATATTAAATCATTCACTCATTCGTGATCCTCTCTCTCTCTCTCTCTCTCTCTCTCTCTCTCTCTCTCTCTCTCTCTCTCTCTCTCTCTCTCTCTCTCTCTCTCTCTCTCTCTCTCTCTGTTCACTATATTGTAAGTTGAGATTAACGTTTAGGTCTGGGTGCCAAGGAGAAGGAGCAAATACATTGAGTAAGCCAGACTTGATAAGAGCAACAAATAACTGGTTTTTTTTTGGGGGGGGGGGGGGGGAAATATATTCACGGTGTATTTGTGGGAAATCATAGAAGCAAGTACGCGTAAGTGCAGCAAAAAATAGTGTCAGTATAACCTACTATCTTGTGAGAGACGACAGGGAAAGGGGAGGGTGTGGGAGTTTGGGGCTGAATTCCCCAACCCGCATACAACTTTAGTTGCAAAAAGCAGCCAACTGTGAATGAAACACCAAAAAAACGAGAAGTAGACACTAAGTTTTTCTATAATAGGATTGCAAGAAATAAAATGGACGTTGCCGCCAAATCCTTCATCAGCACAGAATAAATAAACACAAACTGACACAACTACATGAAAAACACTACATGAAAATATATAAGTTACTTATATGTATCTTTGTTGTGGGTGGACACGTCTTTCAGAGGATCAATGTGTATGTCTACAGTGAAGTGTTAACCAACAGTGAAGACGTTTAAAGATATGAATCACAACTAAGCAATTAATGCTCTACAAACGTATCTTAGTTGGTGCCTGCGCGGAATAGTGGGACTAAAATGCTATGAAAGACCACCAATGAGGAGTTCATGTTGAGAACTAAACAGTCACAAGTGAATCAAGAGATGATGAAAAGATGCCGGTGCTGGATAAGGCACACAATAAGAAAGCATGAGAATAGTTTAACTTGACAGTCTTATTCCTAGAAGTCACAAGGCAAAAGAATTAGAGGGAGACGTAAAACAAGACGGAGAAGAGAACTAGAGACAGAGAAGAATAATATGGGAAGGACCATGGAGCTGCGCCAGATATCAAAAGACGTCGTATTATTGTGAGTTCGTTGAAGGCATATGCTCCAATTAAGGATAAGGAGCAGAAGACAGAGGAAACGAAACAAAGAAACGAAGCAGTTATTAGAGACCACATTAGACAATATAAATATTTACCTTATTGAAACTGTATAATTAACCATAGGACTAGAGACAGACCATTTTAATTCCCCAAGCGGATTCTAATTGTCGCTGTTAGCAGTCGACCCAGTCTTAAAGAATTGATTTGATTGGTTTTCATCCAAATAAAAGATGGCGAGAAAGAGAGTTGGTCAGCCTCTGTCATAATGCTCTGACCTTGCGAAAGTCTAAACCTTCACAGCGTTTACAGCTGGATTATTTATGATAGAATAAATAACATGCTAGCTTAATGTGTGAAGTGTATTGGCCTACCTCTATACCGTTCTTTATAATCAACAGATGAGGACGTATTTTCAGGAAGATAAACAGTTGTGTAACTGATCCATACTTGTAGCGTGCTACGCAATTTCACCCTTTAACTCCAAATTTGCCTTACGTGTCATGGGTTTTGTAATAATGTGTTTTTATGTCATTGTTAACCCCACAGAAGGCCAACAGTACAGATGTCCTCACTGTGCGGAGATGTTCGACTTTCCATTCCCACTGAGAGCACATCTCAAGTTCCAGTGCTCATTCACAGCTGGCGACAAGCGGACCCACATATTCGACACAGACACCGACAAACTCAGCGACCGCAATTTGTATCTACACGGCATGAGCAGCTATGGAATATGCGCAGACACTATTCAAGATAAATCACAACATATGCTAAATTACACGACGAACAATAACTTAAAGTGTAAACTATCCTCAAAGAGACAACTGAACAGTGATGACATAAGTAAAGTTCAAATAAAGAAATGCCTCTCTGACAATGGGAAGTCCAGAAAAGTCTCATCTTTATCTCATTCCATTGATGACCTTGTTGGCAAGCGGGCAAGCCAACGTGTTCGTGAGAATGGTCTAGAATTGCTTTGCGATTCGGGTAGCGCTTTTAGAAAAGTTGAGAAGCCACACAACACCAACTCCAGTAGCCATATTTCCACAGGGGTATCGTTACCAAGTTTTTCAACCATCTCAGAGACAGTGTCTTCTCCTTTGAGAGCTCCCTCTCCGCAGGCAGTAATACCCACTTGCTTGTCTGCAACATTGCCTGATCTCCGCTCCTTTGTAACTCACGGCTCCCATATTCCAGTTCTTGCATCGTCCTCGGAAGCCCAACCTTCAGTATTGTCAATGTCCTCGCAGACCCGCTCGTCTATAAAACCACTAACATCAGCAGTAACATCTATAGTTCGTGCCGATCCTGCATTGCCTGTGGGATCACGCGTGGGTCTCTACCTTCCTCAAATGCCCTTAATGTCATCGCCATCACCTTTCAATGTACACAGTGCAGGTCTTCTCCCAGCCGCATGTTCAGCGGAACGGAGCATACAAGTTCATCATTCAGCGTATGCAGACCAGATCCCCCCTGGACTCCTAGAAATGTGCAGAGCAACAATACCAACTATTGGTCCACTGACCGAATCATTTGCTGCCAACATAAGAAACAATGATACTCTAGCCAAACAAGCTCTGTTTGCAGACCGACACATTTCTAGCCTCGCTTTCCTTAAAAGCGCCAACCCCATGGTAGAGAAACTTCTTCAATGTACGAACCCTACCCTTCTGTCTTCTCCGATCAACGCTATCAACTTGTCACAAAACTGGTGTGCTAAATGCAATGCCACCTTCAGAATGACATCAGACCTGGTCTACCACATGAGGTAAGAAATTTTATTTTAGCGATATCTCATCATCATCATCATCTCATCTTCTTCCTCTTGTACTTAGAGGTATCGAGATGAAGTATAAACAGCGGGAGTCCGATTATACTTCTTAGTTTTTCTACGAGCAGTATAAAAATCCCCTGCCGGTTTGCTAGGCAGTCGCAGGTTTTCATACATCCATGTAGCACTTCGACACTCTTTTTCTTGTTTCAGTTGATATCTTTCTATTGGTCAGTTTGTTTTTCATCTTCCAAAAGGCTACCTTCGCAATGACAATTCTTGTTCTAATCTCTTCAAGGCATCACCCATAAAATATTATGACTGTTCCGAGATAACTGTACCGATTCACTTGTTTAAGAATGTGGACATTTACTTGTATATTACATTGGGTAATTCCAATAAGGGTGGGCAGTCATTTTTTGCCATCTCATTCGATCGCCAGAGTCGTGGATCAGCTCCGTGTTTCTGTCTCGATCATGCCACGTGGCCAAGCTATCCAGGTATTTACTTCTCGGTCTTCCCCTTAGTCTCTTTCCTTCGATCTTGCCAGTTGTCACCAAGTTCTCCAGTTCATTTCTTCTCTAATCAATTTACGATTTTCATTTGTCTCCTGTAGTACTTGGTCATTGGTTTTTCTGTCTGTCCATGGTATTTTTGCATTTTCCTCAGAAACCACATTTCTGCAGCCATCAGATGTTTTTCAGCTTGACTGCTCATTGTCCAAGTTTCACATCAATACAAAAGAACAGACTCTATGTATCCCCTTAACACTCTTTTTCTCGTTTCAATTGACATCTTTTTAGTGGTCAGAATGTTTTTCATGTTGCTAAAGGCTACTTTCGTCTTGTCGATTCTTGTTCTAATCTCTTCAAGGCATCTCCCATCAGATGTTATGACTGTTCAGATAATTGTGTGTCTGTGTCTTCTTACAATTCAATTCCAACCTAGTTGTTCGATGTGTGCAGTAACTGCATTTACTAAATGTTGCAGGTCCTGTTCATTGACTGCAATGTTTGTGGGTGGCGAGTGTGTTTTGGTTGGGGGAACAGGTGAGGGCAGTGTGTGGGTGGGGGATGTGCGGGAGGGGGATGGGTCGGTTGGTGAGGTATGTATGTTTCCCTGGGTGTGTGTGTGTGGAGGGGGTGGGTGGGGGTGTGTGTGTTGATGGGGTGATGTATGGGTAGGTGGGAGATGGGCCTCATAACATGGTAATTTGCCTTGTTTATGTTTACAACATTCATTTCACAATGTTTATTTTTCTTCCTATGTAAATGTATAATGCTCTTGATGAACGAAAGACGAGTGATTGAAAGGGCCGAATGTAAGACGGGCCTGCGCGCCCAATTTGTGACCCTAATAAAGTTGATTTGATTTGATTTGTGAATGAAATAATGTATGAAAGAGAGTGATAGAAGGGCAGAATGTTAGACGGGCCTGCGTGCCCAATTCTTAACCCTTTGAAAATAAAGTTTGTTCGTTCGTTCAACTTTACCCTCGACGTGCCTGTAATTAATCTATGATCACTATTGCATTGGGAACTGTTTTTACGACTGTTAACGCATTTCGAAACCTTCTGCTAATCAGGATGTAATCTATCTGGTTTTTAATCCTGCTGTCTGGACTCCTCCATGTGTATAATCTTCTAGGATGCTGTTTAAACCAGTTGTTTCCTACAACCATTTCTCTTTCTTTTGCCCATTCTACAAGTCTGTATCCTCTTTCGTTTCGCTCTCCCAAACCATGGTTGTCTACATTGCATCCATCGCCTTGATTTCCTACTTTTGCGTTGAAATCACCCATTATGATATTTATTTGTGATTGTTTACAGTTCTTCAAAGCAGACTCCATGTCATTATGAATTTTTAGGACCCACAAAAATCTAACCAAGCTGGGTCTGCCCCCCCCCCCCCTCCCCTGGCGAGCCTGAGGCCCATTGGCCTATGGCCTCGAGGTCATGGTTTCCCGGTCTACACTACGGGGAGTTGAGGCTGACTTGTGTAGTCTGCGGGTCATCAACAGGCTACTAATTTTCACTTTTTACTCCTGGGAGAGGCTAGCCGATCTTAACCCTAAGCATTTGATAATTGAATGGGCACTCTTGGAGCGTATTGGACACCGGAATTGAAGTCTGAGAAACATCGCAAGAAGAAACAGACAAGGACAACCAGGATTTACGGAAACAACACATTAATTGCGGTCGCGAATGCAAGACTTCTCTAACAAAAATCCAGTTATTCCCCCTCCAGTTCTTTAAAAATTAATGTTGTGGTTTCCCCTTGACACCCATACTCACATAACAGATTTAATTACATTCCGTGTAGATTTCCGAATGTTTCACATTCTCTCAGGGCATTTAACTGAATATGTAGGCAAGTTTACTAACTCTTTTTTCTGATCTTGAAGCGTATTGGGTACATGGTGCTAGTCCCATATTTGTCGGGAGTCTCCGCGGCGAAGTGGTCAAGTCGTCTGCATCGTGCTCCGATGGTTGTGGGTTCGAATCCGGGCCATGTTCTTCGGTTCACGGGTGCATTTATTTCGGAGACTCCTGTAGATCGTCACTGGAGCTACGGAGTTCATGCTTTGTGTGACACTTTCCGCGCTGCGAAAAGAGACGGAGCCACATGGGATAACAACTCGGTGCAATGAAGTCGATCCTGTCGACTTTTAAGCGACTTTAAGTCCCATATTTGTATACACTAACTTTCACTTCAAAGTATTGTTGTCAGCATCAAGCTGACTGCATTTGTTTGCCAGAACACTTCTTGCTACACATTTTACGATGGATTGTCCTGGGATCCCAGGCACTTTTTACAAATATTCCCGCCTCAGAGGGGGTTTGAACTCATGAACTCCGTCCGGCAGACAAGCGTACGTGTTACTGTAATACTTATCACCCATCTAGTGCCATTTCTCCCTCCTAGAAGAGCATTAGCCTTCAGGCAAACCACGCCATCCCAACCTAATGCCCTTTATTCCCAATTGGAGAATAGTCCGAGGACCTCACCATCGCCTGTCTCTTGCAATTTCCCACAGCTCGCTTCATGTCCTCCCCACATTACCCATCTATGTCCCTAACTCTTTTTCCTGTGTGTCTTTACGTCTCCCGCTCTTTCGTTTGCTTGGTTGGTTCTCCTCCGAAGTCGGAGAGTGTCTGCCTGCACGGTGAGGAACCACCAGTCTGCACACCAATAAGCCAGACATGGGACAACGGATACGCACGCAAACCTGTCCTGTGTGACATCACACTGATGTTGGACAACAGGATGTTTTCATCCGGCATACAGGACTTCAGGCTGGAGTTCACAGCCAGCGAACACAAGCAAGCAGCAAGCTTGGTTGGCTGTGTAATGTGACTTGTTTATGATTGGTTGAATTTTGTGGCTGAATTTTCTACGTCATGGGGCAGCCTGCCGTAAGTACAACTTTTCCCTAGCTGCCTCTTACGACACGTCTGAGAGGGTACAGTGTCTATATTCTTGGCTTGCCTGGCAGGCTCCGGTAACATACAGGAGGAATCTTCCTAAGTGGCTTTTTACGACATGCATGGTGGGTTGCAGTGTTAGAATTCTTTCAGTTCCACTTAAAACAAGCACAAAAGTTAGTTACATATCCTCTACAGGACGTAGCAGTAAATGAAGGCATTTTTAGCTGTTTGTGATTGCTGGACAAATTTACGTTCAGTAATTTATCATTGCTTTCTGAACTACCGGAACTCATACCATTGTATGGAAAACAACGCAAGTCGATCTGATGCTAAATCTCCCGCAGCTGTGTTTCGAGCACGGTATGCCGGAATATGAATTGCATTTCGTAACCTCTTCGCCACAGAGCCGGATTCCGCTTAGGGTTTTGTTAGCACATTGGCCGAACCTCCTGAGTCGCCTGAGTCGCCTCTTACGACACCCAGTGTAGGTTACGGTGTTACTATTCTTGTCTTCCACGTAGGGTCCCGGTAACGCATGGAGGTGGGAGGGACCTTGTCACCCTATAGAATTAATATAGCGGATATAAGAATATTAGATTATTAACTGGTGTTAATACGTTGGTAATGTGTGTGCTGTCTATAATGACGTATTGTTGTACTTTCAGATCTCATCACAAACGAGATTTTGACCCGATCAAACGGAAGCGGGAAGAGAAACTGAAATGCAGTATCTGTAACGAAGCGTTCCGAGAGAGACATCATCTAACTAGGCACATGTCTTCCCACGCATAGCAACCAGACACATGTCTTCCTACGCATAGCAACTAGACACATGTCTTCCTACGCATAGTAACGAGAGACATGTCTTCCTACACATAGCAACTAGACACATGTCTTCCTACGCATAGTAACCAGACACATGTCTTCCCACACATAGCAACTAGGCACATGTCTTCCCACGCATAGCAACCAGACACATGTCTTCCCACACATAGCAACTAGGCAATGTCTTCCCACGCATAGCAACCAGACACGTGTCTTCCAACGCATAGTAACCAGAGACATGTCTTCCCACACATAGCAACTAGACACATGTCTTCCCACACATAGCAACTAGACACATGTCTTCCCACACATAGCAACTAAACACATGTATTCCCACACATAGCAACTAAACACATGTCTTCCCACACATAGAACTAGACACATGTCTTCCTACGCATAGCAACTAGACACATGTCTTCCCACGCATAGCAACCAGACACATGTCTTCCCACGCATAGTAACCAGACACATGTCTTCCTACGCATAGCAACTAGACACATGTCTTCCCACGCATAGCAACCAGACACATGTCTTCCCACGCATAGCAACTAGACACATGTCTTCCCACGCATAGTAACCAGAGACATGTCTTCCCACACATAGCAACCAGACACATGTCTTCCTACGCATAGCAACTAGACACATGTCTTCCTACGCATAGCAACTAGACACATGTCTTCCCACGCAGACACATGTCTTCCCACGCATAGCAACTAGACACATGTCTTCCCACGCATAGTAACCAGAGACATGTCTTCCCACACATAGCAACCAGACACATGTCTTCCTACGCATAGCAACTAGACACATGTCTTCCTACGCTTAGTAACGAGAGACATGTCTTCCCACACATAGCAACTAGTCACATGTCTTCCCACACATAGCAACTAGACACATGTCTTCCCACACATAGCAACTAGACACATGTCTTCCCATACATAGCAACTAGACACATGTCTTCCCACACATAGCAACTAGACCCATGTCTTCCCACACGTAGCAGCTAGACATATGTCTTCCCAAAAATATCAGCCACATACCTGGCTTTTCACGCATAGCAAATAAGCATATCTTCTCAAGCATAGCAACCAGATAATGTCGGTATATGATTAACATTGAGTCATCTCTTCACATGCATACATCTGCCCAGTGCACTAGAAGTAGTAATACGTATATAGACTACGCTTGAGTTCAAAAAGAGCATGCGCAACAACGAAACAAAACGACATTCAGAGCATCACGTGGTGACCTTCACCGAGGTTCCCATCAAGGATATGAGTACTTTTTCTATAGATATTCTATGATTGTAGTTCTAAACATCTTGTTCGAGTCTCCCAGTGGAATCATCATATGTTTTCTGGCGGATTCATGGCGTTTACGTTTCGTAGCAGATCTGTTTTTATAGCAGTTATTTTTTGTCTTCGTCTGCGCATAGTCTACGCTTCACATCCATACTAAAAGTACAGGTTCATATTGAAGTGCTACATAGAACCTGTACTTGTATATGGGTGTGAAGGGTGGACGATGAGCAGACCAGCTGGAAAACATATGATGGCTACGGAAATGTGGTTTCTGAGGAAAATGCAAAGAATACTATGGAGAGACAGAAAAACTTATTGACCAAGTCCTCATCATCATCATCTTCTACTTCTGCCGTCAAGCGTGGTGGGGAGGAATAGTTCGCTCTCCAGCACCCGGTGGGTGGCCCTGGGTAGTGTCATTCCGTGTGATTGTACAATGTCTTTGATGTCGTGAATCCATTTTCTTCTTGGACGTCCTCTAGGTCTCGTCGCAGATGATCTTTGATATAAGGCTAGTGATGGTAGTTGGTGTTGCATTTTAACGACATGGCCAAACCACTTGATCTTCTGTCATTCAATAGATGTGACACAAGGTGTCCTAAAATGTGACACAAGATGTCCTAAAATGTGACACAAGGTGTCCTAAAAGAAACAAATGAACACCACAAACTGATTAGAGAAATCAGACGTAGAATGTCACAAATTTAGGACTTGTTATGAGAAGAAATAAATTGGAGAACTTGGTGACAACTGGCAAGATTGAGGGGAAGAGAACAAGGGGAAGGTAGGGAAGTAAATACCTGGATGGCTTGGAAACGTGGGATGGTCGAGACAGGAACACTGAACTGATCCACGACTCTGGTGATCGCGTGAGATGGCGAAACATGAGTGTTTACGCTTATCGGCACGGCATATGATGATAATGATGATGTTTTATAGGAAATTTGACCATGCTGGCATCGCTTAGTGATGCCAATACTTCTGACTGGGGAACGGTGGGGGAAGTAGTGGCTAGACGCTTGCCTAACTGCCCAATGGCCATGAGTTCAAGGCGCATTGAGGTTGATTTTTTAAATGTAAATGGGTTTCCAGTTAGACCCTGCCTAGAATGGGAACCCAGGGATGTCCTGGAAAGTACAGGTGGACCAGATGTAGGTTGAGCACATCACCCAGCCAGTGACCAGATGTGGGTTGAGCACATCACCCAGCCAGCGCCGAGATGTGGGTTGAGCACATCACCCAGCCAGTGACCAGATGTGGTTTAAGCACATCACCCAGCCAGTGACCAGATGTGGTTTGAGCACATCACCCAGCCAGCGCCGAGATGTGGGTTGAGCACATCACCCAGCCAGTGACCAGATGTGGTTTGAGCACATCACCCAGCAGTGACCAGATGTGGGTTGAGTACATCACCCAGCCAGTGACCAGATGTGGTTAGAGCACATCACCCAGCAGTGACCAGATGTGGTTTGAGCACATCACCCAGCCAGTGACCAGATGTGGTTTGAGCACATCACCCAGCCAGCGCCGAGATGTGGGTTGAGCACATCACCCAGCCAGTGACCAGATGTGGTTTGAGCACATCACCCAGCAGTGACCAGATGTGGGTTGAGCACATCACCCAGCCAGTGACCAGATGTGGTTTGAGCACATCACCCAGCCAGTGACCAGATGTGGGTTGAGCACATCACCCAGTCAGTGACCATATGTGGGTTGAGCACATCACCCAGCCAGTGACCAGATGTGGTTTGAGCACATCACCCAGCCAGTGACCAGATGTGGGTTGAGCACATCGCCCAGCCAGCGCCGAGATGTGGTTTGAGCACATCACCCAGCCAGCGCCGAGATGTGGGTTGAGCACATCACCCAGCCAGTGACCAGATGTGGGTTGAGCACATCACCCAGCCAGTGAAGAGATGTGGGTTGAGCACATCACCCAGCCAGTGAAGAGATGTGGGTTGAGCACATCACCCAGCCAGTGAAGAGATGTGGGTTGAGCACATCACCCAGTCAGTGACGAGATGTGGGTTGAGCACACCACCCAGCCAGTGAAGAGATGTGGGTTGAGCACACCACCCAGCCAGTGAAAAGATGTGGGTTGAGCACATCACCCAGCCAGCGCCGATTGGTGTATGCAAATCGGAGACTGGCATCATAATTCTACTATGCCTTAAGACATGAAAAGGGGTCTTTTACCTTTCTTAACCCAGTCAAGTGGGTTAACATTGGACAGTGGGGAGTATTTTGTGTGATATTCACATGGCACAGGAACGGAGCATAATGGGGATGACCCTTTGCTGTGAAGTTGGAACCTCGACTACTAACTAACTAACTAACTAACCAACCAACAAACCAACCAACCAACCAACCAACCAACTAACTAACTAACTGACTAACACACTTATTTATATATATATATATATATATATATATATATATATATATATATATATATATATATATATATATATATATATATATATATTTCACAAAGTAAATCCGGTTATCGATTTACATGATTTATTTCCTTTGAGTTTGCCTTTCTCCTAGACATTTTAGACGTAATTATCGTGACCTTACATCAAGTGTGTTTAATATTTCTTGCATCTGATTTCCAGTGTCATGACACTGCATGTGGCTAGAAATGGACATATATATGACATTATCTTCAGCATGAGAACAATTATGGAGAAATAATGTCCGTTCTTGAGCTTTATAAATTACTGGGACAGATGTAAAGACATGATAGTCTAGAAAAATAGCTGGAGGACAGTTTTATAGGGAGGCGGAGAAGGGGAAGACCAGAACGCAGATGTGACTGATAATTTACGCATGATAGCATTAGAGTTAATTATCTGTCTTATAAGTGCACAACAGTAAAGGAACCATTTACACACATTAAAACTCATTAGGTATGTGGTGCTATGTTCATATGTTTTACAGGCCCACTAGCACTCAATGGTTGATGTTGTCACTTTAATTTCCAAGACGTTTCTTGGATTCCTATTTCAAACTGGATCGACTTGGGAGACTTTTTACAGTCAATTTTAGTCCATTTTACAAAGTCCATAAAGTCCATTTTACAAATACGCTGCGGATGAGGATTTGAACCTATGAACACCGGGCTAGCGGGCTAGGGTACGGCCACTACTCTACTGGGGCTCTATCTGGCCTATCACAAAGAGAATTTCCATAGACCATTATGGGCGAGAAGTTCTGCACAGGACAGGCCGCTGAATGAATATTATCTCTCTTTATATGTGTGTGAGTGTGTGGTGTGTGTGTGTGTGTGTGTGTGTGTTTGCGTGTGTGTGTGCGCGCGCGCGAGCGCGCGCTTGCGTGCATGTGTATGTGTATCGTGGTTCAACTTCATGGCAAAATTAATATCACACAAAATGCTCCTCACTGTCCCATTTGAAAGGTGGAACAGGCAGCAGTCCCAACAAACCAACATCACGCACAGTCATACATGCATAAGGCCGCTGCCAGAATGCCAACACCACATTTACAGTACAACGTCAATGAAGCGGCAGTCTCTAGAAAACCAGTTATTGCACACACATTACTGCATAAGACATAAACCAGCTAGTTCAGCAACGGACGTCCACCATTTTTCTGAAGGCGTAGGTCCCAATACAAATCACCGCGGTTTATATATACAATAAAAATTATATGTGTGTGAGTTAGACTGAACACTGTTTACGAGCTACTATATGACACATTAATTAATGTTAGCGAATCTACAGCCTTGACCAAGCAAGGACTCGCTTTAACGCGACAGCCAAATTGTAAGACTGCCACAACTCCCAAATATACATTGTGGACATAGACCAGTGATCAATACTTAAGCTGTTCCTAACCGGCAGCAGCCTGCATGATGATGATGCACAAACTGCTGGAATCTGACTTTCACTCTTCATTGGGTAAAAGCATGAATGGCTGAATCCATCGCTTATGAGTCCATGGGAATAATAAGCATTAATAAGCTCTAGAGTGAGAGAAGTAATCAAGGGTGTATGCTGCGAACACATTCATGCATGTGTGATTACATGATCATAGTATACCATGAGCCGGTCTTCCGAGGACGTTGTTCGTAATCCCGTATACTCACGTAAGAAACACAGCTGCGCGAGATTGGGCAGCGGATCTGGTCGCGCTTGTTACTTACGCAGATATGTGAGCCGTTCGTTCAGAAAGCAATGGAAAACTACTGAACGTAAAACTTGCCAAGACATCAACAGCAGCTGAAAAATGCTAGTGTTGACTGCAATGTCCTGTAAAGGATATGCGAAAAAAAAAAAATAGCATGAGAAAGAAAGCAATAATTTAGGTGTGAATGGTATATATTTCATGAACAGTAAAATGACATATGTTCTTGTGGTAGCAGTTATTGTATCGTATGTTTACATGCATTATTTGGAGAAATAAAAACGTATTTTTCAAAACAGAGTTGTGTTGGAAATAATTATGTCTTGTTCAAATAAAGTCATCAGAGGTCCGTTGTGGGAGTGTGTGTGTGTGCGTGCGTGCGTGCGTGCGTGCGTGCGTGTGTGCGTGCGTGCGCGCGTGCGTGCGTGCGTGTCGATCTATCTGCCTATCTGTTTGTCCGTCCGTTCGTCCGTCCGTCTGTCTGCATGATTTATGTTTATCTATGTCTGCCTGTCTGCCTTTATTTGTCTTTCCCATCTTTCATAATACTTTAATAACATTTAAACAGAGACTAGAGAAATCAGGAGACCCAGAGATTTTGATCACATCTATCACTCGGCCAGTGAGCATGCCATCAAGACTGCAAAACCTCAGTTAGTGGGGCCCTATAGTTTTAGGAGTATACAGATGTAAAAGCATGTAGATGACATACACTCAGAAGGATTCACGTTTCGTTGAGACCATTAAAAGCTTCGTTGAGTGAGAGTACTACAAGCTTCGTTGCGTGAGAGAAATACAATCTTCGTTGACAGCAATACAAGCTTCGTTTAGTGAGAGCACTACAAGTTTCGTTGAGTGAGAGCACTACAAGCTTCGGTGAGTGAGAACACTACATACTTCGTTGGGTGAAAGCACTGCAAGCTTCGTTGGCTGAGAGGACTACAAGCTTCGTTGAGTTAGAGCACTACAAGTTTCTTTCAGGGTGCTACAAACTTCGTTGAGTGAGAGCAATGCAAGCTTCATTGAGTGAGGGCAATAGAAGCTTCGGTAAGTGAGAGAAATATAAGCGTCGTTGAGAGCAATACAAGCTTCGTTTAGTGAGAGCACTACAATCTTCGTTGAGTGAGAGCACTCTAACTTCTTTGAGTGAGAGCACTCTTTGAGAGCTATACAAGCTTCACTGAGTGAGAACACTACATACTTCGTTGGGTTCTGTTTTGTTGCTGTCTCTGGAGCGGTCTCGGTTGGCAAAGATTAGTTTCATCTTCGTGCCAGGACATGCAGGAGTACAAGGAAATGAGCGGGCTGACAAGCTCGCAGGTAAGGCTACTGTGGAGAGCGGACGCGCCATTGACCAGGCTGACATTCTGAATGCTCTACGACTCTACGAGAAGCAAGAATTTTGCGAGAACCAAGCGATGACTGTGAACCTACAACCAGTCAGACTGCGAGATCAGCAAATTAAAAGAGGTGTGGCCAAACAAGAACACTACGCAGTAAGCCAGTAATAAACCAACACAGAACTGGCGCGGGATGTGCTGAGGAGGGAATCCGAGCACTTATGGACTGAATGGTTCGATGTGCAATGAAGATGATCTGTTGACTAACTAACTGACTGACTAACTTTTCTTTTCTTTACTTTACTTTACTTTACTTTACTTTGCCTAGAAACATTTTAGAAAAGGTTTGCCTGTATTTGCTGCTCATTTTAAAATAGAAAAACATGTTCATGGATGCGTTAGTTGTGTCGCCCAGATACCTGACTTTAAAGCAGATATTATATAGATTTCTATTAACACCTGTTAGGGTCACTTCAGGTACGAACTGCATGGCCAGGCCTGGCGCGTGTCCATACAATGAACACACGATGAACATCGTTGTTATTGCTACCACTGTCTTGATCATCTGCGCCTCTCTGTGGGATCAGCCTGGTATCAGGTCTGTCAGAGTTGCGCCAAGGTTCGTTCTTGAAGAAGCAGCAACATTTATTGCTAACTTTGTAGAACCTGCTGACAATGCTGGGTTTAATGTTGAGAGCGGTTGAGATGGAATTAATGAATGTCGCCATTTTCTGGCTGAATTCAGCTGAAACAACATTATAGCTGTAGCTATAGCAACTATCAATATGGCTATAGTTGTTAGAATACACGATCCCACCATTTCATTTAAGTATTTGACGAAAACCTCCCCTAACGGAGTGTTATAGTTAGTGATACGTATGCTGTTGTTTTGTGAGTAATCGGGAATAACAATCAACCAGCTGTTCACGGCATAAGGAATGTGAAATAACACAAAGAAAACAAAAATACAAGCAATCGCTGTGTACGATTGCCTGGGTCTGAAAAGTGCTTTGACATTTAACGGAAGCAAAACACACAGAGCCCTTTCCAGGGACAGATAAACAGTGATCCAGCTGGTTATTCTGGAAAATACAATGTGTATGTAAGTTATATGCCCAGAGGCCAACACCATACAGTTCTTGACCAGAAAGTGATCGACGCGACTGTACCTCTCCACGAAGTAGCAAGTTGATTGCGGTAGTAAAAATACACATGAAACCAGATCTGAGATGGACAGGGCTGTCAGGGTAATGAAGCCGGTGTCCACTGACTGGTTCTGGTGTAACAACACTTTGATGTTAATTATGTTAGTGACCACACCCATAGCACTAACAGGCAAGATCAGAGAATAAAGTACCAATAGATATGAATGTACAAGCGTGTTGTCCACCAGAAACTGCCTGTCTCCGCCAGTGGTCACTTGCCTAACGTTCATGCCAGAGATATTCATTGTTTATAAATAAGCAGTTGTTATATGTTGATATCTAGCCCGTGTTGAAGTCCTACGATGTTGCTATAGTTAGTTAGTCGTGGTTCCAACCTCACGGCAACGGGTCATCCCCATATTGCTCCGTTCCTGTGCCAGTGAATATCACACAAAATGCTCCTCACTGCTATAGTTGCTGGGCATCACAGGTCAGCATGGTTTAGTATGGAATCAGCCTTCTAACGTTGTCTTCACGAGCTTCTGTCATAGTAATGAAGAAATGATCGTTATTAATGGTCTGATTTTTTGAAGCTGGAGACACTGGTAATCTCATAAAGCCTGAATATTTCTAATATAAACAGTCCCGAGGATATAAATGGAATTAAAAAGCACGTAGGTCGATTCCATTGCACCGGGTTTTAGCCCATATAGATATATCTCTATTCGCCACGGGGGAAGAGAGGGTGGGCTGCCGAAAGCATTGTACAAACACGATCCACGACGACTCGCGGGAATCTCCGATAAAACTGCACTCGTGAACGGAACGATGTAGAACGGAATCGATCGCACGACCTACGGAGCGCGAGACAGGCGGTGTAAGCACTTGGCCACGATGACTCGCCTCCCGGGTATATGTGAAATATTAGGACCGTCACGTGGTGTTAGGCTTCAGAACAAAGAGGACCGGGTGGTCAGTCTTTCTCTTCCATAACCGACACCTGGGATCGAACTCTTGTGCGACAGCGCTCATAACATTATCAGCGCAACGTTTTAACGGTTACACCAATGTGCCTGTTGGTAACCTTGCTGAGCATGCCACGCTGCCCGCCGGCGGCAAGAGTTCGCTGCTTCACCTAATTGTCCGCTATTCTACTGCATGCCTCCTGCACACGTGACGTTGAATTCCAACAGCCACAACCTGCCGGTGCTAGACATTGCCAACGTTATACACTGCCGGCTCCGTGGCCAAGGGCTAACTGACGCAGTTCGTAATCACGCATACCACGTTCGAAACACAGCTGTGGGCGGTTTGGCAGCAGACCGCCTGACGTTGTTTTTTAATGAAATTCTATGAGTGCCGGTCGATAAGAAAGAAAAAGCAAACTACTGAATGTAGACTTGCACAGGAATCACGAACAGCCAAACAATGCTGGGGTTGACTGCTACGTCTTGTAAAGGATATGCAACTAACTTTAACTGCAGTGCCATTGGTTCGCGAGGGTAATTTAATGGGTGCAAGATACCATTGTAAAACACATAAGTTTACATAGAAAATTCTCTACCGACTTGGACCATTCTTTTAATCAAAGAAAGCTCCCCCCCCCCCCCCCCACCACCACCACCACCACCATTACCACTTACACAGTCGCTTACTGAATTGAAAACTACTTACAGACCCGATAAATTATTGCTAACGGCTTAGCGACTCTACAAATGTGAAGGTAACAAGTCAGGTGTCGAGGTGTTTGGATGTGAAACACCAAGCTTCTTGGCATCGCTAAGTGCAAATAGCGGCGTGTTAGCATTGCTGCAGTCAGTACTGTTTTGTGTCTAATTTACAGTTAATCAAAGGCTAACCAAATGTATTATTCCGTCATTTGCAGACGAGAGGAAAAACGAATTCTTAAAATTACAAACACTGTAATTTGCTCAAAGTGAAAGTTAAAGACGTTTCACCAGTTAGCTAAATGGCACGTCGCCTTAATCTGCTGTCTTATTTCTAAGTGTTGATTGTAGATAATTGTTGGCGACGAGGGGAAATCGTTCACACATTAGAGTAGGTAATCTCTTTAATGTCACGACAGTACGTAGATCATATGAAACGGAGATTAGAAGGCAAATTGATTCCACTGAGACGTGTTTTGTTGGTAGATTGCCTAGATACCAATAGCCTGTAAAGGAACCTCGAGATCAGTACTTCAAAGGGAGGTTATCTTACAGTTGCAAATTATCGTGTTGAATTGACAATTACATGAAGTCCATAAGCGGGCATTCTCCCGCTGTTTATACTTCATCTCGAAACCGCAAGGTACAAGAGGAACAAGATGAGATGAGATGACATTGACATGTGTATATGCTTTGTTTGTTTTGTTTTTTTTTAATTATTACAGAGATTATGGGAGCAACAGGGACGTGGTTCCTGGGGCGAATGTTGCGAATAATTTGGATTGCCAGGGTAGCTAGCAACGATTGCCTGGAAAACACTAATGTATGCACAATATTATGTATATTTGTACATAATGTACATATATACATAATGTTGTGCATACATGAGAATACTTGGGTACTTCAATTTTAATTCACCGCAAACAACCGTAAACAAAGAAGAATCCCTTCTAGCCTCATTTGCATCGGTCCAGCAATCATTTTCCTGTTTAGTGTTCGGTGAACTGCTAGACCGATAGATGGATGTTTTTTAATTTTTGGGCCCGTAGGGCCCTCACTGTCGATCGACAGTGAGGGCCCTACGGGCCCAAAACTAAAAAAAAAAAAAACATCCATCGATCGGTCTAGCAGTCCACCGAACACTAAACCGGAAAATGATTGTCAGACCGATGCAAATGAGACTCGAAGGGATTCTTCTTTGTTGCGGTGAATTAAAATTGAAGTACCAATACTTGTGTGTGTGTGTGTGTGTGTGTAGTATATATATATATATATATATATATATATATATATATATATATATATATATATATATATATATATATATTTATATATTTATATTATATATATATATATATATATATATATATATATATGTGTGTGTGTGGTGTGTGTGGGGGGGGGTGCGTGGTTCGAGGTATGGTGTCCGCCTCGAGTGCTGGAGGTCCCGGGTTCAAGCCCCGGTGAGGACCGGGATTTTTCACATGGACTTCTAGTAATAAAATTTCCTCTGGTCTCTGGGTAGTGAGATCAGACGCCCGTGTGTATTGTTGCGCACGTAAAAAATCCCTTGGCAGTTGGAAATCGAAAAAGAGTAGCCTAGCGGCGCTGCCCGGGCAAAATTTCGAGTTAAAAATCTACCCAAGTATTTAAGGATCCTCGCTGGTGCTACGGAATTCGTGCACTGAGCTGAGTTTCTCATGACTCAGGTTTGAGTTAGGAGGAGAACGGAGCACTTATGGGTTACACCCTGTGCCGTGATGTCCATCGACTAAACTAAACTTATGTATATATGTGCGTATATATGTGTGTGTGTTGTGTGTGTGTGTGTGTGTGTGTGTGTGTGTGTGTGTGTGTGTGTGTGTTGGTGTCAGGTCTAAGTCAGATATGACTGAGCTACCGTATAACAGTAGACGGTACTACCTGCTTTCTGTTAGCGCCGAACGTTGGGCGGTGCTTACCAAACCCGACACCCCACATTGTGCCAACGGCTTCGGGCGGAAGAGCGCAATTGGGAGGGTACAAGCCTTACCCTGGTGCGAGGAAATGCAACCTAAAGACAAAATGTCATGGCAGGGCAGACCAGGCCCTAAGCCTTGGTTGGCGGCTGGTCTAAGATCGAAGCTCCGACAGGCGGACAGTTAGAGCATTGCTTTGCTGATCCGGCAGCTTCTGCAGCTTGTCTTGTTCTAGATGTAGGGGTGTTACCTTTCCTCTGGAGTGAACTAGGCAGGCCGAGAGAGGGATCATGCTGCATGGGCAACACATGGATCTCTATATTTTAGCCCAGGCTTTGTGCTATGGAGAGGCAATAACTCCATCCCTGGTCTTAACTGGTCTCGGAATCAAATCGAGAGGCAAAAGTTACGGGTTTTAAATCCTCTGACGGTGGCAGACACCTACAGGTGTCACTGATCAGCTACCGCCCGCCTCAAGCTGGGCAGCTCCCGGCCAACTGGGTGCTGATCCGCCACAGCCTGCCTGCTTCAATGGGTGCTTGGGCGTTATGACAAAATCTGAATCGCAGGCTGTAAAACCAATGCACCAGGTACAAATAAAAAGAAAATAGAAACCTCAAGCTACGGCTTGCAACCTGGAACGTGAGAACCATGTGTCCAGGATTTTCCACTGACTTGACCAATATTTACGATGTGAGAAAAACGGCTGTGATTTATACCGAACTCAATCGTCTTAACATTGATATTGCTGGCCTGCAGGAGACTCGACTCGCTGAGGAAGGGTCACTCAGGGAAATCAAGTACACCTTTTTTTGGAAGGGTAGAGGGCAGGCAGAAAAAAGGCAACACGGTGTGGGCTTTGCAGTGAAGAATTCGCTTCTGGGAATGTGTCGTAGTAATCCTTTATTACTTTAGTGTCGTCCCTGGAATGAGGGGGATCAACACCCACAATTTTATTAACCCAATATTGTTGTCCTAGAGAAACCACCAGAATCCCTCCACAAAACTCCTTCAGTCTGTAGACACCTCTTTCTTACTCTCACTCACCCCTGGATCATACCCCCTCTCATTCTTCCCCAATACAACATACTCAACAACTCTAGCTTTAACAAATAAATACAACAAAATAATTTATTAAAGCAAAAAGTATGTGTGTGAGAAGTATGGGTGTGTAATGTGTAGAATGTGTGTCGAATATTCTAAGGTGTATGTAGAATCAGACCAGTGAATCAGGAGCAAAGTTAGTTACATCACTGTGCTGAGCACACAACAGCACCAAGTATTCCGGACAGAAAACCTCACCAAGACGATGTTTCTCCGGCCACGTGACGACTTTCTCCGATCACTCTCGAACAATCGGGACGCTGGTCATCAATGATAGACACTGTTCGATATTGGTCTTCACTCTAGCAAACACTGTGAATTTACACTGTTCAATAATGTTTGTTGATTAGAGAATCTATCCAATAACTTAAATGTCACATGGGAAAATATAACTGTTCATAAGTCACTGGTTATACGATTTTTCCCATATTAAAAAAAAAAAACAACCTATTAATGTTCCAGGTAGTTATATATATTGGTATATGTGTTACGTATAGTGTTCTGATTCTACAGTGATGTAGCATATCACTCAAGGAAAAATCACACATATGTTCATCAAGTCCTGCTCAGCAGAAGTCAGATTTCTGCAGACCAACTAGGCCATGAGCCCAGTGTACAGGCCTCTCAGTAACCTCTGTCTTCCATTCGTGAGCCATCATTTTTCTTCAACTTTATACTAACTTCTTGGTAGTATATCGTATCACCATCAAAAAATACACCTGTAAGTGGAACCTGTAGAATAGAGAATCCCCTGGTGAGAGCAACTCAATTCTGACCTAAATTAGGTGAGTGTAGGCCGATAGCAGCACTCAGATCTATAACAGAGAACCGAACCCTGTCATACGGCCAAATAGCTCATCACATTGGTCTGAGACATGGAAACACAAGGAAAGATTAAAGGAAACGGGTAGAAACCCAGCAGATGCCCCACTGGAAGATCCTACCATTTCACATTCCCTTCATCCCTCCCAACCATCCTCAATCTCTCTAATTATTATCCCACTACATTGTCCTTAACTCCCTGAGTTAAATGATATATTACACAAGCCAGTTAAAGCTACACAATAGGTTACTAGTGCCGACGCTCCTATAATACTTTCTAGCACCGCACTTATAGAACATTCTATCACCGCACAGTACTGTACTCTATTCCTAATCATACTCTAAGTTAGATATGATCAATAGACTACCATATGCCTATTCCGGTTGATGATTGAGACTATGCAATCACAGACTGGATCTATGTCCGCCGATAAATATCAACACTTTGACACTATAGACTCTTTCAATTAACACAACTCGGAATACTTGCGCCGATCTTTAACACTTCAGAGTTTTTGGTCGACTCACTACAACTTGTTTACTGGTTTTAAATCGGGGCATGCGTGACGTCACCAATAAGTCTAGACGCCGATCAGTCCAGAGTCTGGTTTTCTCCGCCTGTTTTTAGACTGACTGGAATCAATCCGCCGTCTAGTTTGCTTTCATCTGGGACTTGTCCCGGCACTTCCGAGAGTCCCGCTAATCTTGGATCTGGGGAATCATGTCCCCTACATCACAAGACCTCTCCGACGTCTGTCCAGACATTCCGTCTACAACATCAAAGGCTGTCTACCGCCTTGCAGACGGATGGCGCCATTGTACGTTTCTCGAACAACCCACATCATACAGAAATGCCGACCGTGTGCAGACAGTTTTCGCGACGTATTTTGTTCCTCAGTCCCCTGCTCATCGAAGGATTGCCTGTTTTTGTAGACGAATGTCGGGTCTTGTTTATCATCGATCGAAACTATCAAGTTTTACCGCGACAGAATGATTGACATTCCAGCAGGAGGAAATGAAAGACTATTAACCCTGCGCTTGGCAACCTCTTCTGGTTTTGCCACCATTATTACTGCATATGCACCGACACTCGATTCCTCTGATGATGTGAAGGATTCGTTCTATGAGGAGTTAGACTCCGTGATCAAGGCAGTTCCAAAATCTGACTACATTTATATGCTCGGTGACTTCAATGCTCGTGTGGGCAAGGACTCGAGTTCATGGCCAGTGTACCTTGGAAAAGTACAACATCGGTCGCATGAATGAAAATGGGCTAAGGCTGCTGGAGCATTGCACCAGTAATGACCTTTGTATTACAAACTCCTTTTTTTAAACAAAAGAGATGCATAAGGTCACATGGAAACATCCAAGATCCGGTCATTGGCACCAGCTGGACTTCATCATCACACAGAGAAAACATCTGAACCATATATCATTGACTCGAAGTTACCACGGTGCTGACTGTGATACGGATCATTCTTTGGTTGTTGCAAGGATTAGACTGAGACCAAAGAGAATCTACACAGCTAAACACAAATCTAGCCCCATGATTAATATTATTAACACTCACGATCCTGAAAAGTGCTTTCAGTTTCAATAGCAAGTTGAAGACACTTTCACTGATACACCAGAAAATTGTACAGTAAATGACAAGTGGGGTCAACTTAAGAAAACTCTTTATAAAACTGCCGTAGGGGTTTACGGCACTGTGGATCATAAGAGGCAGGACTGGTTTGCGGCAAACAGCGAGACTCTGCAGCCCTTCATTGATAAGAAGAAGATAGCTCTCTTACGAAACAAGGAAAGATCAACGTGTAACACTCTGAGTGAGCTAAGGCAAGCTAGGAAGGATGTGCAAAAGGCTGCCAGGCAGTGTGCAAATGATTATTGGATCAAGTTATGTGAGTCCATTCAAATCGCAAGTGATAAGGGAAGCATAAGAAACATGTATGAAGGAATAAAGAAAACCTGTGGTCCAGTGATCAAAAGGAATGCACCATTGAAGACCTTGACTGGAGAAATCATCACTGATAAGAAACAGCAGATGGACAGATGGGTAGAGCACTATTTGGAGCTTTACTCAAGTGAGACCAAACTAGCGGATGACGCCCTCAACGCCATAGAGGCTCTACCAACTCTTGACCACCTGGACCACCATAATAAAAGTTGTGTGTGCTATAAATGAACTTGCATCTGGCAAGGCTGCAGGTAAGGATGGGATTCCAATAGAGGTTATCAGGAGTGGGCAAGACACACTCACTCTACAGATCCACCAGATAATAGAGCTATGCTGGCGTGAAGGACAAGTTCCACAGGATTTCAAAGATTCAAGCATTATAACGCTGTAAAGAACAAGGGCGATCGGAGGGACTGCAACAACTATAGGGGTATTTTCTTTTTCTTCTGCGTTAATCCGGAGTTTGTTTTGTTGTTGTTGTTTTTTCGGATGTGATTGCGTTGTGCCTGTTTACAGCAGAGCTGCGTTCTTGCGCCGTTAGGCCGACACATCCAACTTCTGCGGGCATTTGTTGACCGGGTTAACCTTCCCGGATAGTGGTATCTCACTTCTGTGTATTGTTGGAAAGTATTTGCCAGAATTGTTCTGCGCAGACGGAGTTCTAGGAGATCAAGTCTACCCAGAATCATAGTGTGGCTTTCGGCAGAACCGGTCAACCATTGATATGATATTCTAATTGCGACAAATGCAAGAAAAATGCCATGAACAGAATCAACCACTGTTTATTGCCTTCATCGACCTCTCAAAGGCATTTGATTTGGTCAGTAGTGAGGGTCTGTTCAAGGCACTAAAGAAGATTGGCTGCCCACCAACTCTTCTGTCCATTGTGGAATCGTTCCACACAGGCATGAAGGGTATAATCAAGTTTGATGGTGCAACTTCTAAAGAGTTTGAACTCAAGAGTGGAGTTAAGCAAGGTTGTGTACTAGCTCCCATCCTCTTTGGAATATACTTTTCACTTCTACTGAAATATGCCTTTCGTGATCAGGATGGTGGTATATACATTCACTCACGCTCAGATGGCGGCCTCTACAATGCTCAGAGATTGAAGACCAAGACCAAAATTAGGAGGGTACTGATCAGAGAGTTGCTTTTTGCAGATGATGCTGCAGTTACGACCCACTCTGAGGAAGAATTGCAATGTCTAATATCTGCATTCTCCAATGCTTGTTCTGAATTTGGTTTAACAATTAGCAAAAAGAAGACACAGATTATGTTACAAGGTGCACATAGGGTACCATCAATCTTTATTGATGACGCCGAACTAGAGATGGTAGACCATTCTTCATATCTAGGATCAGTGGTAAATAGCAAATTATCCCTAGATCAGGAAATCAACATCCGGATTGGTAAGGCAGCAACAACAATGAACAGGTTAAGAAAAAGGGTCTGGGAGAACAGGAAACTTACTGCCAAAACAAAAGTCCTTGTCTATCATGCCTTTGTCCTTAGTACTCTTCTTTATGGCAGTGAAACCTGGACAACTTACTCACACCAAGAGAACAATTTAAACAGCTTTCATATGCGGTGTCTGCGAAGAATTCTTGGTATTACGTGGCAAGACAAAATCACAAATACTGAAGTATTGGAAAGATCAGGCTGTGTGACGGTTTATTCCATGCTCAGTCTTCGTAGACTTAGATGGATAGGACATCTTAGGAGGATGGATGATGGTAGAATACCAAAAGACATATTTTTTGGTGAATTACAGATGGGTAAGAGATCTCAGGGTCGGTCTCTACTACGATACAAAGATGTCTGTAAGCGGGACATGATTGATACAGGCATTGATAATGCACACCGGGAGCAAGTCGCAACGTGTTGCATGGAGGGCAAACATCAGAAATGGAATAAAGACAAAGGAGAAAATTATTGCAGATAAGTCACACACCGAGCGTGTGAGACGTAAGATGGTACATGATGGTGGAAATGACCACGTGTTCACAAGCACCCACTGTGAACGGACATTTGCAGCACGAATTCGCCTTATCAATCACATTCGCTACCGCCATGGGTAAAAGTTATTATGCCTTTTTAAAGCACAAACTATTATATTGTCTTTTAAAGTCGGCAAGGTGCCAATATATATATATATATATATATATATATATATATGTGTGTGTGTGTGTGTGTGTGTGTGTGTATGTGTGTGTGTGTGTGTGATAGCACGAAGATGAGAGATGAGAGAGGAGGAGAATAAAAGGTCGGAGAGGGGAAGGAAGAGAGGTGTAAAGAATTGAAAGATAAAGATTGTCCGTGTTCCGATCGTAGAGATAACCACTAATGTGTGATTACCCTTGGTTTTATCTACCAACCTCACAAGTATACAGGTATGCAGGTCACGAATACAACACTGTACTAACCGTACACTAGCACAGGCACTCAAAAGAATAAGCTAACACTGAATCAATTTTATTTGCCTTCTCAAAAGAAATTACAAAGTATTCAAAGTATCGTGCGAAAACAATTCCAATTAATATGGAGAAAATGCTGTCAGATAACTAACAACTTGAGAATACCATTGACCGAATATAAACACTAAGGAAATGCAATTAAGCCAATAACTAGTCACATATCAATCAGTGGAATGTAATAAGGAAGTATGCAAATCTGACGAGAAAGTATACAAATCTAATAAGGAGGCACACCCAACTACCACCGTGAAATTACCGTCCACTAGTTTACCCAGGTATTCAGATGATGACCTGAAAATTAAACAAGAAGAAACTCTTGACTTTGTGAATATCATCATCGGGTATTATCGACCCCACCTTCGTCCTCGTCGTCTTCAGCTACTTATATTGACATCGGGTCAGTGATATTCCATCACGGCCTGGGCGGTCGTACACCATCAACCAGTGTTCACCGATGCCAACATCAACCCATAAACCCCCAAACACTGCATCATGTGTAATAATCATGTGATATTAATACAATACCCACGCCGACACTGATAGTCTTTCCACAGTGGACAGACACATATAATCCCTAAACAACAAATCCTGAACCGCTTGCCCACACCGGCCAGGTTCCCCTGCACCAGACAGACACATAACACAATAGCTGATAACTGGACGCCACAGTTTAACAGCTATATCAGGTAACCCCCCAACAACAACATTTCTGTCCCCGAGGCTGACAGCACAATACACCAGTGACATGTACTAGCGCCATGTCTCATTATCATCGGCGCCATCTTCGTCCTCAGTAGCATGTATTAATATTATATATCCACTCTCGACAACATAAATTCCCCTTGTCATTAACAACACATCATAAACATAGCAACTGATCAATAACCTGTATCCCTTAATGTCTCCAACTCCCCTAATGCTTCGTCTATATGTAACCTAAGCCATGAACCCCTACGCCTCATCATCACTGCGTATATCATAGCCATTATCAAT
>JACEFZ010006377.1:0-65000 GCA_014155875.1 Cepaea nemoralis | reverse complement strand
AACCGTGTGATTAGGAATTGTGAGTTAGGAAAAGTTGTAAAAAAACAGAACATTTTAAGCTGACACCACGCGGATGTAGGAACTGTGTGCATTGTAAAATGTGTATTTGTTAGTATTAGAAATAATAGGCGTGTGTAGTTATATAGTAATGTGACATAATGTTATTGTTTATTTAGTGTGCTAAAAACTTATAGCGATTGTGAATTGTTATTATGTGGCAGTAGCCTAGCGAACACAAATAAATTAGTTGTTAGTTACATTGTATTACAATTGGAATGCGGACTACGTTAGCAAATAACTATAATTATTTAGCAACTTGCTAGTTAGTATAATAGTTAATTAGTACTTCGTGCGGAAACCAATATATTAACGAAAATTATACGATAATAAGATTACAGTAATAATTAGTGAACTATACGGTAGAATATTTTACTGTGTTTATGTTATTATAATTAATTTTGGTTATAGTGTGTTAACAAATTAACACATCAAGTGTGTAAGTATGAGCCCTGTCGTGAACTGTTATAATGTTCTGACAGCAGGAGATTAAATCAATCATTATTGGAATTTAAAGGTTATAGTTATGCATGATTTCGGAATTTTTTTTATAATCTTAGTAATTATTTTTTTTCCCCAATGATTTATTGCATGCAGAGGTTTGGTTAATTTAAATCATCATCATTTCTTGCATGCAGGTTTGAGGATATTATTCTTCTGTAGGTATTTTATTGTTATTTAAAATAGAATTGGCAATTATTTGTCCAGTGGAAAACTAACAGATAGTGAGTTAACACCTGGCGAAGTGAATTTCGCATGATTGAGTTTGTTTACAGCTGGAGACATGCATTGCCGACGTAGTTCGTGGGTAATCTTTCTGTGCCGACAAGAGCATTTCTCAAGAACGTTTCGCATCGTGTAGGGCAGCCTTCCGGCATATGACATGGGTAATTGTTATGTGGCGGGGGACTTGCTATGCAGGGTGTTGGGCATATTTGATTGTAGGTTCAACTAACTATTGTTGTGTTTATGGGTACACAACGGAGTGTCATTGTGGTAAAGTGTGATTTAGAAATAAAAATAGCTTACAATTGATAACAGCATGTGAGGTTGTGTTATATCAGCACCTGACCGGTGTCGCGTCTCGGGGTTATGATACACGACATTGGTTTGGCTATCGTGGAACATAATTTCTAAGGATTTAGTTCATGTTTTCCACTGTATAAATTTCTTTGAAGTTGAGTTTGTGGCATGCAGAAATTATTTAGGTTAACATCATCATGTCTTGCATGCTATGGTTGAGTGTAATATTGCTAGTTTTGTTTTCTAGGCAATTATACTTTCAGATATAGCCATCAAGGGTACATAGAGACAAGATATCCCAGTAAAGAGGTACAGTGTGGGCTGACCGAAGATCTGTAATTTTCTGGATCCGAGTGTCATACCATATGATACCAAGAGTAGGGTACAATCTCTGAGGTAAGGATTAGTAGCACCGTACACTAATCTCTGCAGAATAAGAAGGAAAGCAATTAGTAAGTCAACACGAATACAGGTTGTTGATAGAATTAGGACAATATGATCAAACTGGTGGGAAGATTTTCCTATTGATTGAGTCACTAATATAATAAATTTGCTTAAAAGTTAAAGCAAAAGAGTTAATGTTGATAGCAGACACTAATCGAGGTAACAAGAGAGACATCACTCTCATGGTATTAATATAATGATTTGGACATAGCTGTAAGATAGCAGTCAACATTGCACCCAGAAATAAAAGTGGAGGTTAAGATGTTGTTTTTGACTGTTGAAGACTATAACTTGGTTATCGAATGGCTGTTAGTGGACGAGTAATCATGTGATTAGTCGTATGAAGGGTACGCAGCATGCTCGGCTGCAGAATTCGGTACAATAGGATTCAGCACTTAAAAGTGATATCATATAGCGTTCATAGATATTAAGGCTATGCACTTGTTGTTTGCATGGATTCATTTTGTGTTCAAAATATTAACAATTCTAAGTAATTGGTTGTTATTTATTAATACAATGAATTGATATATTAAGTGATTCATAAAGTTAAGGATAATTAATTGAACCATATATAGGAAGACATCGGTAATATTGCAGCGCAATTATACTAACTTTACAATTAAAAATTAATCTATAAATTAGTAAGATATAAATAAATACTAGATAGCTGGCAATATGAATATGATGGTCAAAATTTATAAGGTAATGATAAGTGTTTATTGATTTATTGTAGATTTTATAGTTTGGTTATGGAGTTTGGGTTGTTAGAGCTACAGAATTGATGTAAACAAACAACTTAATCAGTACAATAATGTGATAATATAGCTTACAGTAAATTAATAGTAAATATACAGTTTATAGCTATTATTTACAACAAATTAGAGAATTTAAATTATTATTAACACTTTAAAAAAAAAAACAATAGTTAGAGATTTTCTAAGAAATATTGATTGAATGTAGTTTAATATTATCAATTAATGGTAACTTTATATTATTTTAGTTTAGTGTTTATGACTTATATATTTACATGGCAATGATTGATGTTGGTTTACAGAATTATCGGTTAATGAGAAGAATTATTTATTTATTTACTGAGCTAAAAGACATTTAAAGTATGGATTTAACAACTGACACTGAACTAATAAAGGGACTTCCTTTTGGACTGTTGGTGTCTCGGCAGGGTTGGAGCGGTGTTGTATTTAATTTTAACATCTGGTACCACTAGTGCAGCACCGGTTTGACAACTGTTGGGAGAGCGTCGGTTTAAGATGATGTCGAGTTAGCGGAAGTTTGGTGCATCGTAGTTGGTTTAATTTTCATTAGTGGATTTTGGTTAATACTATCTTTAGTGAATGGGAATTCATTTCAAATGGGTGGATATCCGAGCGGTGTCTGGCGATGCAGTGTTCTCTTTGGTAACATCAGACTTGTCGACTCTAGCACGGCATCGGCGGAGATCGCTGGGAGAAAACATCGGTTGGGATGGAAACCGGAGATGACTTTGTCAATATTGATAGTATGAGAAGCTTACGTCATGTGTGCGGCTGATCTCTGATACGGGTTATGGTGGTTGATGTGAATGGAATGAATGTGTTAAATAATAATCCGTGACGGGGACCGGCGGCACAGATCATTTCGATATTTATTAGGTTTATACTTTGTAATTTTGAAAGATTTTGCTATTGATAACAGTAGTGGATAGGTAAAACCACATTGGTATTGGCATCAGGTAATGTGGGTTTGCTAACACCTGGTGAGCTAGGTATGTGCTCGTTGTGTGATGGCGGTCTCGCATTGCAGATTGTTACTATAAGTGTGGTTTAGTGGCAGATGAAGACTCACTCATGTGTGGAGGCACTATGGATTAACTTACTGTACAGAGCTAACCTATGTAGCTAACCTAAAGAATTTGATGATTGATTGCATGTCTTACTAACACGTAGACATGGTGTCACATAGCCATACAGGTTGAGTTAGAATTAAAATATTAAGAAGAGATGTTAGTTAGTTAGTTAGTTAGTCGACAGATCATCCTCGTTGCACATCGGACCATTCAGTCCATAAGTGCTCGGATCCCCTCCTCAGCAAATCCCGCAGCGTGTAGCGGCTAACGGCGCCAGTTCTGTGTTGGTTTATCAATCTTCTTTGGCTTCCTGCGTAGTGTTCTTGTTTGGCCACCCCTCTTTTAATTTGCTGCTCTCGCAGTCTGGCCATTGTTGTAGATTCACAGTCATCACTTGGTTCTTGCAAAAGTCTCACTTCTCGTAGAGCATTCAGAATGTCAGCCTGGTCCATGGCGCGTCCGCCCTCAACAGTAGCCTCACCTGCGAGCTTGTCAGCCCGCTCATTTCCTTGTACTCCCGCATGCCCTGGCACGAAGATGAAACTAATCTTTGCCAGCCGAGACCGCTTCAGAGGCAGCAACCATTCTCTTCGGATCGACCCCTCCTCTATCCTCTTGATCATGTTCATTGAGTCGCTAAGGAAACAAGCCCTAGTGAATGTCTGTGTCTCGAGCCATGTTATTGCTTTACTTACTGCCATGACTTCCATGGTCAGGCTACTTGTGGTTTCAGTGAAAGCACCAGAGTCCTCCTTCACAATTCTCCCTCCGGCCCGAGCTGTAAAGGCCCATGAGCTTCTCACATGTCGGACGACCGACCCATCTGTGTAGATGACCGCGTCACTGTCTAGCGAATTCTCGAAAATCAACGCTTGTACTTCAGCCTCAACAGCAGCCGGATTTTCTTGTCTGCATTTTCTATCTAGTTGGATGCAAACTGAAAAGGATGTGCAGAAGTCTGTTGGCACTTGCACCCACTCCTCGCCAGGTTCTAAGTCCTCAAGTGAACACACCTGTTGAAGAATGTCCTCGGCTTGACCCATCCACGACCGTCCTCTTTTTAACCTGCTGCCCTTCACCTTCCTAATTTCACTATGCAGTGGATGCTGTGTGTTTGCGTTAATTCTGAGGTAGGCACGTGCCCTGCAAACTTGCATTCTCTCTTCAATGGTTGGAAAATCAAGAAGGTAGCGCATCGCCCTGCATGCTGTATCTCTTGTACATCCAAGAATAATGCGCATAGCTTCATTCTGTATCCTTTCCATCCTTTCTATCTGCTTATGGCTGACAGTCAGGATTGCCATTGCATACTCCAAAACAGACATGACCAGCCCCTCGTACAGAAGACATAGATGGCGCTGCTCACAGTTTGCTGCCGCCATCACCCGCATCGCTGCCAAACCCCGCTTGGCCTTTGTTATCACCTGGTCTATGTGCACATTATAAGCAAGGCTTCGATCAAACCGTATCCCCAGGTAATTCATTGCCTGCGTTCTTTCCACCGTCTCTGAACACAGCATTACAGTTGGTGTTGGATTGTTGACAATATGATTATTCAACGAGAACCAAGTCACTGTTGCCTTTGTTGGGTTGACCATTGCCCCAGCTTCATCACACCAAGTACTTATGCGATTGAGTTCGGTTTGTAGTTCCACAGCAACCTCCTCTCTATCCTTACCCTGACGATACACTAAAACATCATCGGCATATGACAATGTCCTGCCAGGTCCAGTGATCTGCTCACTGGTGATTCTCACTGTGTAGGCGTTGAACAGTACCGGAGATAATGGTGATCCCTGTGGTAGGCCAGGATATATTGTTGTTGGTTCCGAAGTCCAACTGCCACATCTAAAAACTACTTTCCGTTGGAAAGAGAGCTGCAGCGATCCAACTAAGGAGGAATGGACTTACGTTTTATTTCAAGAAGCTGAGCATTAAAAAATCCAGTGGTACTCTGTTGTATGCGTCCTCAAGATCAATCGCTGCAGCAACGGTTTCAGTGCCTGAGTGGAAACCTTCATAGACATCGTGGGCAAAGACTGCTGCATTGGTCCAGGTTTCTCTTTTTGGACGGTACCCACCCAGGTAGGTGGAAAACACCTTGCCTCTCTTGTTGGCTTGATATTTTCCTGGCAATTACCTTCTCCAGCAGCTTGCCTATTGTATTCTGCATGGTTATAATTCGATATCCCTGAATTTTTGTGTGGTCTTTGTCAGGCTTCGGCAAGGGAATCAGATAGCTGTGTAACCATTCCTCCTTGATGCTAGCACTCCCTATACTGTTGTTGTACATGTCTGCTAGTTTCTCTAGCTCATTGTCGGTACACCTATTTATGTCGTCGTATCTTATGCCATCAGGACCTGGAGCACTGTTTTTTGATCGTCGAAGCACAGCCTTAGATTTCTTTCACTGTCACTGTGTCTTCATCCGAAGTGTTCTGGGCCTTGCATCTGTCTGAGGTGACCTCCTTGGCCAGATTCCGGCCTCCCATGTCTGTCTGGTTGCTCTGCTCAAGGTAGCGTTCAAAGAGGGCTTTGCCCTTGTCCTCGTCAGTCCTCTGCCAGATGAGGTCAGCACCTTGGAAGTCAGAAATGCTCTTATTCTTGACTACACCACTCATGCTTTTATGTAGTCGCCAGAACAATTTCAGTGACTTGTCTGTGCTTACTCTTTGACACACCTCTGCCCATTTTTCGCTTTTAACCACCGTGACCAGTTTTTTAAATAGCTTACTTTTGTGTGCATCTCTCTTTCTAAGTGCAAGCAGGGACTAGGATGACCAGCTCTGTTCTTCTTGGCATTTTGCCATCTCCTTACAGCACTACGCTTATCCACCCAAGCCTTCTCCACCTCGAAACTCCACCACGGTGGCTGCTCCCAGCTTTTTTTCCTTTTCTTCCTGCCCTGAAACGTTCTGCGCTTGTCACGTCTTATTTTACTCACCACATCTTGCCCTGTACTGTCATACTGGAACTGTCTTTACCTTTAGCTTGTGCTGCCTGGTTCTGCCTTTCTCCACCAATATGCTGCATGGGTGGTGGTCGCTGCCATGGTGTCCTAGGACACCCCATCTACACACTGTAGTGAGTGAAGGTGAAACTAGCGCCAGATCAATAGCACTGTCCTCATCGCCTGGACGGCTTGCTGTCCTGGTGACACAGCCACTGTTGATACAAACCAGGTCGATGGTTTCCAGTGCAGTCTCGAGCTCCTCCCCTTGTGTATTGGAGGAAGTGTTTCCCCATGATCTGCCTTTAGCGTTGAAGTCACCACAGAAAATAACATTTCTCTCGTGGCCTAATATGCCACTTAAGCACTGCCACTTCTGGGCGTCCACACTCGCATTGCGGGCATAAACATTAACCAACACGAATGGTATACTGGAATGAACTCTCAACGCCTGTATTTGTATATCGTCACTGTTCCAACTGGACATGTCTAGCTCTGACGCCACCATGCTGTCGCGAACGAGAATCGCCGTTCCCAGATGTCGTCTGTTATAGAAACATTTGAAGCCGGCAATTCGGAGTAGCTGATCGCCCAGTCTCGTCTCCTGGAGTGCTACAATGTCGTTCCTGTAAACTAGGGTTTCTAAAATAGAGCCCCGTTGTTTTACACTGGCACAGTTCCAATATAGAATACGGATGTTCCTGAGTCCTAGACGGTGACACTTGAGTCTAAAACGTCTCAAGCCACCGCGCTTACCTGGCTTCTTTTTCCCTGCGCGGCTACCACGCCGCTTCGGTATGTTGACTGCTGATCGTTCGGAAAACACACGTTGTTCCGCAATGTTAAAAAAACGTAAACACAGACTTTTGATTGAGAACCACACACGCTGCTGAAAATTCACTCAAGGATGGCTTCGCTCGATGCACGAACTCCGTAGCACCCGCGCAGATCTTGAGTAGAAACTCCTGGTTTTACATCCTGGCACACCAATTACACGCAAGAAATGAATAAATCCATCCCTTACGCGAAAAAGTTAACGAACACAAAACAACACGACCGTCCGTCGCCATCTTGAAGAGATGTTATTGGAAAGGAAGCTATATTGCAATATGAGTGGGACTATGTAATTATATAGAGATTTATCATTAATTATTTTATGGAATAGAGAACATAAATTATAAGCAATGATTGTTATTATTGCAAATATAGTAGTATATTATATATTATATAATTATATGGTGGATGTTGTGTGTTATATAATTATTATTACCATTGCACAATTGTTATTGATACTTAATAAATATTGTGAACTATTGATGTAAATGCTATATACTTTTAGTAATGAGAATATAATTACTTATTGGTTGAGTATAGATATTATTTAATTTTGGTATTAATTGATTGATTGAGACATATATTTGTGTTGATATTTATTATTATGTTGCATTTATTTATATTTGTTGATTGATTTTGATTAATTTAAGAACAAATTGTTTAGATGTATAGGATACTTATTATTAGAATAATTAATGAAATTGATGAGAGTACTATATAGAGGATGAAGATACAACAGAAGCTACGGTAGTTGAAGCGTAATGATTTGGTCAAATGGAAGGAAGCGGCCAGTAACATAAGATGCTGTCAAGCTTATTAGCTGCAGCTATGTTCATTGCTATACGCTAGGTCTACAACGACAGAGTCAAAGAGGATGTCTATTTTAATATGCTGGCGGTACTTGGGACTTGGTACAGGCATGGGCGGTGGTGGAAGTCTGTGGCTGCAGTGGTTGACTGACTGGGGATGCGGGTGCTCAAGTATGTTAACGCGATAACAGCAAAGATGTGCTGGCGGTACTTGGAACTTAGTATCTTCCTTGGGCAATCCTTGCAGTCGGGTATCAGTCTGTCTACCATGGGAACGCTGGCTTGCGTTGTACAGGTGGCCTTGTATGTTAACGCGATAACAGATGATCTTCTAGACCTGGGACGAGTGGCTTAGCAAATGGGTGGTGAAGATGAGCAGATGAAACTGAGTGATGGTCAGTCTTGTACGACCATTAGTGACGCTACCTACCAACAATACCCTGATTTGATTAAAATACCAGCACAGCATTGATAGAATGGAAATATTGATTCTCGGAGTCATATTAGAAACTGAGGGTTCATATAGAGACATAATAGAACTTAGATGTAGAAATTTTGATTCGATGCTACAAAGAACATTTACATTGATATTGTTATATAGTAATTTGATTAAAGGTCGTAGGACAAAATAGAGGTATGCATTTGGATGTACTTTATATTTTGATGAGAATAATTAACTAGTTGTATATTTCAGAGTGACAAGAACTTAACAAGTGTTATGGAAAGACGACAGATAGTTAAATTAGAATTAGATTGTAGTATTGGTACATTACAAAAGAAATAAGATGTATTAAAATTGCTTACATAACTTAAAATTGGATATTTCAAAAATTGATTCTCAATTTTTGCCCGTGGAAGGGGGGAATGCCATGACCCTGACGACGTCATGGCATGGTTAAGCTATAGCCGAGGTAAGAGAGTAAAGGTCACGACTGTGTTCAGAATTGAACACGAGAACGTGGAAAGCAGGGGCTTTCCACACAACGTGAAAACGTTGGAACTCACTTCCCAGGTGATAGGAAGTGAGCTCGGGACAAGTTAGTCTGCGTGGATCCATCGTCCTGTGTGGACATGGTGAAAAGTATACAGCGTTATGGCTTTACATTGAGCCACGTTTTTAGATTGTGATGTAGTGTAACGTGATGTGAGTGTAACGTGATATGAGTGTCGAATAAGTGATTGTATATTTGATAATGTGACATGTGATTGTGTAGATTATACGTAGGAAACTTATAACAGTCTTTGTGTTCACTCTTGTTCGAGTTAGCTGGAGTTCGAGTGGGTGTGGTGTATGACGTATGATCGAGTAACCTTGATATACTCATGTGCAGCGGGATGACCAGAGTGGTGACTGGAGAAGAAGTGAAGAATAAATCATGCCCCTGTTGGACACGAGAAGTATTGCTACAAATGTTTATCGATAGTAGCCTATTCAGATAGTCCCAATTAGATCCTGGCATATATATATATATATATATATATATATATATATATATATATATATATATATATATATATATATATATGTGTGTGTGTGTAATTACCACAATGCATTTTCAGAACAGGTATGGGAATGATTTGCATAATCAAAACATATTAACCCCAGTGTTCCAAGAATAAAACAATGTTATTACAAACATCACAATAACCACAATTTGGGTCTACTATCCTTGACCCACCTTACATAATTAAGGCAAACAACGATATAAGTACATAGAACCCAACATATAAAACAGTTGTTTATGACACCCTTTACAATTATCATATTTAAAAAATAATGAGATTGGTGTCAAAATACTCTATATACCATAACCTTCATTGATAAAAAGCTACTGATCTGTTACATTCATGGCATAGAAAAAAAAACACATATAAAAAGCAGTTGGTACTCAATTAAACTAATTAATAGAGTCCTTTATCTCCTGGTGTGCGGTTAAGGGTTCATCTCTGCTGTAGATTAGATCCTTTCCCCATTATCTGGGTACCGAATTAATGTCACTCAGCTGTGTTCCTAATATGTATCCACTGGTAATTGGTTGGTGAATATTTTATAATCCATACTCCAGGAATTGAAATATCACACAATCACATATCTCCTCCGCGGAGCTAGAATCACGAATATTCTGTTGCCAGGCTCGGTATTTTTGGTGAAATTGAGGCCTTGGTTGGTCTTACTTTCCGGAATTTCCACTTAAGCTCTGCAGAAGGTACTTTCCCATCTCACCATACATGGTGCCAAGTAGACGGCCATTCAGCTGCTCTGCTTCCAATATCAGAATCCCAATGTTCACAAAGATGTTACACCCACCAAGTCGTGAGTCTATAACCCATGGCATTTAGGTTGACATTGGACCAGCAAGGAGTTAGTCGTTGTTATCTAGTCCAGTATACGAACTTATATGGCTGAGAGGCATCTCATGGTAGTATCTGTGACTAGGTCCAGAATTGATCTATACCTACATGTATCCAAAGATGAGTAAGTATAACAGTGTGTAAGAAGACGAAGGCATGTAGTTTGCTTGTTGATAAAACGTTTATTGGCTTAATTTGACAAAGCTTCGATGTACACCTCCACTCCCTACTAAGGCCGGGTCCTAACTGCCCATACCAACCCAATACGTCACGATTGAGCATCTCCCACCCCTTTCAGTCTCAATGCTCAATCGTGCTGTATCTGTGTTTCCCACTAGATCCTAATAATACCCAATACTGTTACACCTCCCCATGTTAATTAAAGAATTTTCCTTTTAAAGGAAAAATCTTTACTCCCAATCCCCATACTCTATTCCCTCTTTGTATTCTAATCTTCCCTAAAAATCAAGTTTGAGTAAATAATATCTCTTTTACTTCTTCTCCCAGTGATATGGTCTGCTAATAAAACCTCCCCCCATATACTTCTTCTTCGACTTTTATTTATATAATACCCCGTATGATAACCCTGTTAATCCAAACAGTTTTTCTTTCCTTTCTACATCCCGAACATTATATAGTTATCTACTACATAATTCTTCATTTCTGGTTCTGTCTTGTTTCCTGTATCAAATATACATATCATAAGAACAGCTCATAAATTCTTTATCGAAATCTTTTACCTTATACAATTTCTCATTCTTTCAAACCCCAGGACGTACAAAAACAATGTAGTTAGACAAAGTAAAGAAGCGGTGCGCACCTAATAAAGAACATAAAGAATGAATACACGACATGACCACATGGACATACAGTAAATGTACATTTAAGACAATCACCCTTTACCTCCCTTGCCAATAAAAAAAATTTTGTAAAATAATTTTTTTTAAAACAGCTTATGAAATATATCATTGTTCGTTATAAAACAATTTGGCATAAGTTCTCATGTGTATTTCAGATTGACATTGTCAACCACAATTCTGTTCCACTTTTGTTACTTCACCTTTTACCATGAGCCCATGTTCATATTTTATGAACGCCTTTAATATAATTAAAGCTGGTATTTCACAGCACCTATATCTTGCCCCCGTACATCCCATCATGCTATTTTATAAATACAGTGACGTGTGTGCAGGCCCTGGATACGTCTATCCATTCGTGCACACACGTTCACCAACTATAGTTTCCCACTAGTTGATGAGCTTAACTATTTACTCTTAAGTTTCCCCCTACCTTATATCAATGGATAAATTAGTTTTTTATCAACTCTTTTCTGAACGAAAAAACTTAAGCAAAACCTCATCCATCTTAAACTTAAAGTTACTTAACTAACTTTATAACCATGTAACTCCATATATCAAACCATTCATGTAATCGAAATAAAATGAACACAACCCCCAAATTAAATCTGAAAAAAAAACATTAAAATGACATAACATGCATGTTATCAAATCAGAATAAAATATTCTATTCTACCTATCACTATTGGACACTTTTACGGACCAATAGTTTTTATCAAGTCAAATGCTAAGAACACAATCACTCTACTCTAAATCAATTAATCAAACAATAACAATCATTTTTCAAGACCAAATTATGAAAACAAACTTATTATGAGGCATTACAACTTAGGCTCAATAAAACAACCAAACAATATCCCTCATTTTCCAGTAGCAACTCAAGCATAAAAACATTTCCTATATGACTCATAACTCATAAAACTTAGACTTCATAAACCCAGTTTTCAACACAATTTTAACTCTCTTAAAATTTCTACGTACATTGGCCCACCAGCATTAGGCTCTCATACTAAGTAAAATAACGCATATCCAGTATTTATATGACCGAGAAGACTAAACATTCCATCTGTATATCTGTTAACTACAGATCAATTATGAACATATCTGTTCTATCTACATAAACAAATCAGTAATCCAGAATTATCTATTTATTATCTCTTAACAGCACATAACATCCTGAATAAGCTCTTAAGTAAGCACTGTAACCTATATCCAACATTAACTCAATGTAGTAGCCATCCTCTACTTATCAACGTACTTGTGATCTGTCCTGTCTATTATTACTATAACTTGTTAACCCCTATCTTTAAACACGGCATTTCTAACATCAATAAAAAAATACATTCACCCATTGTACTAATATCTCAAGACCACTTTTTCCACCGTTTCGTATACTTCTTCAAACATCACTTACAATTTTAAATCTTGAAACTTATAACTTGCTATCTGCAGTACTTTCAATTTATCTATCTCTTACGTTTCCACTTCCTCAACAACTCCAAGTTTCTCTGAATAAGTGCTAACTCTATATCAACATCTTCTTCTTCGTACAACCTACTAGTCTCCTCCATACTACTACTTGACTCTGACTTTTCATCCATTTCTTCTTCTTCGTCTGTATGTCTCTCTTTAGCTGCCGCTAATCTCTTCCGTTCAACATCCCACCTAATTTGTCGATCACTCTTTCTTAAGGATCTTTCCAGTATAGGTATATCGTCTCCGCTTGTTGAACAATCTCTAATTCTCCTCTGTCTTTTCACTTCTTTATCTCTTTGACTGTCCATTCTTCTTTTCGTTGCTTGCCTAGTATTTTTAAATGGAGCACCTGTGTCTTCCTCCATACTATCATAATGAGTTTCATTTGGCCCTTCTTCTTCCATTCTTTTCGGAATTGTCTGTTCTTGTTCTTCGTAACTTGGATTTGCTAGCAACTGATTTTGTTCTGGTTCTTTTCTAAGATCTGGGGTTACTGTAGCTTTTCTAAAATCTGGGGTTATTGTGGCTTTTCTAAGATCTGGGGTTACTGTGGCTTTTCTAAGATCTGGGGTTACTGTAGCCCCTCTAACAACCTGTTCATCCAAAAATTTCACATCCGAATAATAATTATTATTATAATTATTATTTTCTATCTCATCTTCATCTCTTCTTAAGTGTTCAACGTGTGCCCTTGCTATATGTGCTGTGACCTGGTTCTTTATAATATACGATACATTTCCAAGTTTTTCCAAAACGTAATAACCTGGAATCCAACGAGCATCAAACTTAGAGTTTCTCCTATGCTTTTTGTAATAAACTCTATCACCTACCTTAAACTCCTGTAATTTTGTATTTACATTTTTGTACTTTTTCTGTCTTTCCCTAGCTTTAATTATATTATTCCTTAACCTCATATGTGCTTTATGCATTTCTTGTATTATGGTCTCTTGAAAATCTTCACCCATATATTTCCGTCTAGGTTTTAATAAATTATCTATAGGTAATATTGGTTCTCTCCCGTGTATTAAATAAAATGGCGAAAAACCCGTGCTCTCATTTTGATTTGTACGAATAGCGCTAAGAGCAGGCCCCAAAAATAGATCCCAATCTTTTTCATGTTCATCAACAATCTTTGCCACAATGTTGTATAACGTCCGATGTTGACGCTCGTTTTTCGCATTTGACGAAGGTCTATAAAATGAGGTCTTTATATGTCTTATGTTTAAATCTTTTAATAACTTTTCGAATTTTTTATTTACAAATTCTCTACCATTATCTGTAAGTATACTTTGTGGGCAACTAAACCTTGGTACGAACTCCTGTAAAAAAATATTAATGACAGTATCCGCGCTCTTATCTGGAATTGCATAAACCTCTGGCCAAAGACTGTAGATGTCTACTATATGAATTAAATATACATTTCCTGACAATGTTCTGGGGTGTGGACCCGATATGTCTAAACTAATCTTTTGCATTGGGAAGTGAGGAATATCTGTGTCCTGTAATGGAGACTTTATTGTTTTCATGTTCCTTAATCTGCACTTTTCACACGTATCTACATATTTGCATGCAGATTTAAATAAGTTTGGCCAATAATATTTACTTGTAAGTGCTTTCACTAGTTTGTCTCTACCGAGATGTCCATTTTCATCGTGATATGCTTTTAAAAGTTCATTTTCTAAATGCCTTGGAATATATTTCCTTAGTTGTTCGTTCTTTTCACACATATAATATAACTGTCCATCCTCTTGTAAGAGCAAATAATTCCTTTTATATTTGTTATCTTCTGTTTCTCGTAATTTTTCCTTTATTTGTATGATTCTTGGGTCCAAATCCTGCTCCTCTTCCATATTGAATTGTGCTAACTGTAGGTCTTCTTCCCTATGTTCCGACTCTTGATCCGATGGTAGACTATCAAATTCTTCCCCATTTATTATAGCAGAATCTAGAATATTTACTTGCCAATTCCGGTCGTCTATCTCTGGTTCGGCTGCCTCTTCTTCTGTATCTTCTGATGACTGTGGATATGGAATTCTAGACAATAAATCGGCGCATGTATTTATCCTACCTGGTATGAACTCAATTTTCGCGTCGTACCCCTGTAGATTCAATGCCCATGTCTGTATTTTCCTGTTCTGCACTGGAGCTTCTAGAAAAGACTTTAAAGGCATGTGGTCAGTTCTAATGACAAAATTTGCGTTATGTAAGTAGTAATTTAGTTTCTGTAGAGCGTAATGAATCGCGTAAGCCTCCTTCTCGATAGTAGTCCATTTTTTTTGTGATTTACTAAGTTTATGTGACAAGAAGTAGATAGGTCTTTCATTTTTAACCCCTGGTATTCCAGATTCTTTTCCTTCATATGGTTGTACCAAACATGCTCCTACTGCATTGTCCGAAGCATCTGTGTATAGTATCAACTGTTTGTTTAAGTCTGGATGCGTCAACAGTGGTACCAGTGTTAAGCTGTTTTTTAAATAGTCGAAGGCTTTTTGACACTCATCATCCCACCTAAACCTGGCGTACTTGGCTGTTAAATTTGTAATTGGTTCAGCTATCCTTGAAAATGCTGGAATAAACCGCCTATAATACGCACATGTTCCTATAAAAGCACGTACTTCCTTAACGTTTGTTGGAGCAGGTAACTCTTTAATAATCTTTATTTTGTCCTGGTCTGGTTTAATACCCTCTCTATTTATAATATACCCCAAATATTTTGTTTCTGTTTTTAAAAATTGGCACTTACTAAGCTTCAACTTCACATCATGCTTTCTTAACCTGTCAAACACTAGTCTAATATGTTTCAAATGATCCTCCACATCTCCCTTTGTATAGATCAATATATCATCAATATAAGCAAGAGCGAACCTTTGCATACCCTCTAGAACTTCATTTATTAAGAGCATATAGTGAGAGGGCGCCGTCTTGACACCAAAAGGCATTCGTAAGAATTCGTACGAGCCCATGTGGGTACAAAAGGCACTTTTCCGTTGCGCGTCTTCTGACATCGGAATACACCAAAACCCTGACCTTGCGTCTAACGTTGTGAAATATGTAGAGCCATTAAGTAGCCCCAAAATATCATCAATTACCGGCAGTGGGTATGCTACATTCTTGGTGATTTTGTTCAACGCCCTGTAGTCACAACAGAAGCGACTCGAACCATCAGGCTTGGCCACTATTACCACCGGAGATGACCATTCTGACTTCGACCTTTTTATTATTCCTGCTTTCAGCATCTCTTCTATTGCCTTTTCCATTATTTCTCTGTTTCTTAATGGAGTTCTATATGGTTTTAAACTTATTGGTGGATGATCTCCCGTGTCTATTTCCATTGTAACTGTTCGTGTCTTTCCCAACTCTAAATCATTAATCGCAAACACATCCTGATTTTGCTTTATAAACTGTTCCAACACTTCCTTGTTTTCTGGCGGAGCTTTTAATTGTGACAACAATTCTTGTTCCCTTGTTATTTTGTCTAGTGAATGTATATGGACTTTATTTTCTCTGGATGGATGGATCAATTCATCCATTCCGATTTTCCCTCTTCTTCCGCATCCGCGTCTGTCACTTCTCCTTTCACTAGAAGTTTCCAAATAACTTGTTCCCGACACTTCTGTTCTATTCGTTGCCAATATTTCACTAATGTTATGATCTAATTTTGCTATCACACATCCTCTGTATAACTTGATTTCTCTCCCTGTGTTGTTGATAACCATTACTGGAAAGGTTAAGTGTTTATCCAACTCCATTACTCCATCTGGAACCTCCAAACCAGGCTCATCAATTATTTCCTCTTGTAACTCAGTGATTCTGACTGTGTTTCCTTCCACATAATATGGGTTTCTCTTCAGCTTCGCTTGTATCAAATTAACCGACTGTGGTTTTAACGTCGTTGTCATTTTAACCCTAACTAGTGCTGATATATGCATATCCTCTTCCATATCTATATATACGTCTCTGAATTTTAACTTATGTAAATCATAAAAAAGTCTTATTCCATTCTTTATCAAAAAATCTCTCCCTATCAACATATTTCTATTTAAACCCCTCACTACATGAAAAAGGTGTCTTATGTTGATCCCTCCTAACTTAAAATTTATCATTGTTTGTCCAACTACTTGTAAATTCTGTCCAGTAACAGAGTGTAAATTATTACTACACTTAAATACTCTACAATTTCTTACTATTTTGTATAAAAAACTTTCTTTTACTACACTAACTTGAGCTCCCGAATCTATTAATGTACGAACTCTATACTTCCCTATTTCTAATATACACGAGCTATAATCTGTTTTATCTTCTATAAATTTCTTGACTTCATCCAGTTGAAAATATTCTCTGTTCGAGCTATTATACTTGTTATTAACATACTCTCTAACACTTGGGACCCTATTATTTACCCTCCTATCATAGGTCCTGTCTAATAGGTAGGGCGCCGATTTTCCTGTGTTCTTGTACCTGTAAAGTTCCTGTGTCCATCAACAACATTCCTAGTCACCCTATTATTATCATGTCTACCCTGTGTATTCGACTGGACACGCCTGTTATTACAAAAACGAGAAACATGTCCCCGTTGACCACAAACCCAACAGACAATATTTGTGTTATTTGTGTTTCCTACTGACTCACTTGTAGGGTATCTCACATTTCTTCTTTCAACATAATCGCTCCTATTTCTACCTTGTAACGTTTGTATACTGCCTCTCCTATTCCATCCGAATCTTGTTTGTCCTATTTCCATGGGTTCCTCAACTCTGTCGTCTCGATTGCTTCCCACTTCTCGTCCTGTTCTTAATCTAAACCTTCGTCTCAAATTTTCCTCTTGTACCGCGATATCCACCGCTTGTGATAACCTCTCAGGGTTTTCCCTCATCAGCTTAAGTTTCAAACCATCAGATTTGATGCCATCTACAAAAATCCCTACTAACATCCTTTCCACCTCCTCCCCTCGCACATTCTGTCCTAAGAATGCTTCTTCAGCCAAGTTAATCAATCTATCGCTAAACAACTGTACCGTCTCTCCGTTATTTTGTTTAGCCTGCCTCAACACCGAAAACGCATGTTGTGGATCCGTTATTTCTGCATATTTCCTTGCTAGGTCTTCTTTGAACTGTTCCCACGTCTCATCTACTCTAGCCTCTAATTTTCTTCTGATATGATCCGAAACTGGTTCCGTTGCCGTCTGATAAGCCAGTCTCATTTTTTCTTCATCTGTTGCTGAGATCAAATAGGCATATTTTTCTATAGAAGTGACCCATTTCTTATAGTCTCTGGCCTGTCCACTAAACTTTACAATTTCTGTTGTCATCCCTTGTTGTTTAATCACCATATTAAGTCGGCCTACTGCTGTCCCACGCCTGACAAAACCTGTGCCAAAGTGTCCTGTTCTGCCATGCTGAAAAAATACTGAAACAAAACCAGCAAAAAAAACCACACAATTTCAATTTCCTAATTTAAAGAAGATGTGCTGAGGTGTCCTGTTCCGCTATGCTGAAAAATACTAAAACAAAGCAAGCAAAAAAAACCACACAATTTAAATTTTCCAATTTAAGGAAGATGACCTATTGTTTTGGAAAACAATTAATTCAGGTAATTCATATTCATCTATTAAGCTGAAACAATCATTCCGCTTCTTCTTCTGTATATTCTTATACTCAGCTGAATTTTATGTCTGTTTCTCCACTGTGCTGTGATGGAACTGTTATACTGAAATCACCAAATCAATTTCACAGGCGTATTTATCTAAACCAACTATATGCTTCACACAAGAGCAGTGTTCAATTAGTTAATTGTACCTATGCTCGTTATCGGTCAAAATACGCCAGGAGTCTTGTTCTGCCATTCTGAAATATTCTAAAATATAGCACGAAACACAATTTCAATTTCTTAATTTTTAAAGAGCACAATTCCCTTATTTTGTAAAATTGTTCAGTTAATTACTATGTTTATACAATACAGAAATTTTACCCTGAATCTGTTTCGTTGTTCAAGGAATCACTTTCTTCGACTCGCCGTCATATTCGAACATCCGGAGCTTAAAATCAGTCGCAGAGTTCAGGTAGCTGAGCTTAGTTTAGGTAGCGGAGATTAGGTAGCCTGTCTCTTCCTCTCAGGTCACTTCTCATGGGCTGCCGGAAATTCTTCAACCCCTGGTTGGGTCCCGACCAGCTTGTTTGTCTTTGTCTTCACCCCGGGTGGGGTACATCATCGATGTCTTGATAGGGTCTTAGTAATAACGAGGCCCCAAAAAATTATCAGGATCAGCCGAGGCCTAGCGATAATTGAGTGTTTTAAGAATTTATGGCCCGATCAACGATCATGCTGTCCTGACAACTCCTGATTAGCTCTTTAACTTTGAGCAACTTAAATTGCTGGTTTGCCCAAACTCTCAGGATAGGATCACTCCTGGTCAATCAGAACGATGTAAGGCAGCGGCTTTGATGGCTCTTGCAACGCAAAATTTCAGTCCATGTTAAGCCTGTTGCTAACAATCAAACTGCAGAAGGGCGGCCATACAAACTTCCTTCACTGCGAACTCTGCAAAACGGCTGGTATAACAAACTTCTTGTTACTACTTTGACCGTTATCTGAAGTCTTAAAAAAGACTTACAAAGGACCACTCCTGGGTGAGCTTTTGGCCTCTGTATTCAGATATTACTACTATTTACAACTTACTGGCCATCTTTTGGTGCGCCTGTTATCAGGTTCAGTAATTGTTCTTTCACGTGCCGCTAGTATTTTGTTTGTTTGTTTAGTTCTTGAACCTTTCCGCGACGTTATTCAATCCTGGCTTCGCATTGTTTTGTTTTTCTCATCCTCAGGTTCGCATCCTGGTCAAGTGGCTCCATTTCGCCTTTATAACAGTGTGTAAGAAGACGAAGGCATGTAGTTTGCTTGTTGATAAAACGTTTATTGGCTTAATTTGACAAAGCTTCGATGTACACCTCCACTCCCTACTAAGGCCGGGTCCTAACTGCCCATACCAACCCAATACGTCACGATTGAGCATCTCCCACCCCTTTCAGTCTCAATGCTCAATCGTGCTGTATCTGTGTTTCCCACTAGATCCTAATAATACCCAATACTGTTACATAAGTCCAGCACATAAACAGGGTTGCACACAATTAGATGATTCCTTTTGTTGCAGATGTAGAGACATTTAGCTGCTTTCATATTGTCTTTTTGATGGTGTTCAGGTTTTGGATCCTTGAGGTAATCTGGTGTGGTTATGTTTCAGAGGATCTTAAGTTGGTACCTTGGTTGTATTAACTTATGTGGTTTCAGTGTCTCTTCCCATTTGTTTGAGTTGGTGTTAGTATTCTAGAACTTGCCTGTGTTGAGTGGCTGGAACCTTATGTTTGACTTTTGCTGCTGTGTGACTTTTCTTTCGAAGGAGGATACTTGGGTGTATCCTTTGAACTTGGGAGTCCAACAGACAGATGGAGGGTTCTTACTGCTGTCAGTTTTATTACACGTAGTGTAACTCCCATAGTTTAGTTGACCTCGACGATTGATGGTTCATCAGGCGGTACCTCCCAGAAGTAAAACAGGTTATCCTTTTTGTATCTGCGTACTAGGTATATCATGTCGACATTCTGATAAGGAAGTCCATCCTGGGTATTCTGACAGGAGTCAGAATATCAAACGCTGAGAGTCGATCATCTTCGAATGTGTCTTTCGCTGGCTATGGCAGCTAATGAGTGCAGCAGTCAACATTGGGGTATTGGTCCAGTCTAGGTTTAGGACAGGTTGCCATTTTCACTCTCTCCTGGCTGTTTACCCAGTTTCCAGATGATAGTGATGAAACGCAGTCCCACCAAATCCACCACTCGCTATAGAAAGGGATGACAAGAATACAACACGAGCATTAACCTACTGTGATGTGTTAACATTTCACAACACAATTACAAACAAAAAGGGGAAGGAGATAGGAGTGGGTTTCCAAGTTCCCTGTCCTCGTTGCTTGTTGTAGAGCCATTCTGACTCTAATAGTGAGTGAGATATCTTTTCATTCTATGTTTTGTTCTGAGATTGTTACTGGGACTATTAGATGAGTGAAGCCATTCTGTCCATCCGAACATGTTGATATTGCCTCTCTCTCTCTACTTGAAGAGAATTGCCTATACATAATCTCTGTGGTTTCTAATGCCGTGTCTTCCTTCCGGCACTATAATCAGCATTATGCCAAGGCTATTCAACATTATCTTCTGGTGTACTAACATACTCAAGGATTCTTACATCAACTCCTCCTGTCCCCAGGGTAACATTAAAATGTATATTCTCACAGTAAAGAGTAACAGTCAGGACAGAGAAAAATTCTCATAAAAGAGACAACAAACATACCTTTCTCTGATATTAAGTACATGATAATCATACATAATAATTAATGATAATGATGAGGCAAGGAGCCTAGGTTTTTGGATTTCCTCAGGGGTAATCTCTAAAACTAAAACAAACTATTTTCCCCCACTGCTTACAGCAGCATGAGGTTAGTAAACGCTGTGATATATTTTGCCAATTACTGCTAGTATTCGGAGTGTTCTTTATCAGAATAACTTATGCCGCATGGTCCAGTCTTCTGAATATTGCAAGCAATTTATGACATCAATCTTCGCTTCTGTTCCTACCACAGTGAGGTGAGGCGGATTGAAGGCACATCCTATCCGAACATTCATTTATATCATGCATTTGCTTTCTTTGTTCTTGAATTTATATTCTCAAACATGGCAATTCCCTAGCACTATTTTATTAAATGTCCCTCACTCATACTGAGTGGTTATACTGAGTGGTTACTAATCTGTTAACAAGAAGATTTGTACCGACATTTGGGGTGATAGCTTGAGTTACAGATCAGCAATTTAGCAGACGCAAGTTCTCTACTATGAAGTATGTTCATACAATGTGTAATCAAAAGTATGCCTCCACATGGAGAAATTGTTTCTTTGAAAATGTTCTTTAGAGTTCAATCTCTATAGTACATATATAATTTGCAGATTTCTAAGCATAGATAGTGAGATATAGTTCACAATGCATAGAGATTTTTATTCATAGGAATATGAAATTGACTGAAACGAGTTCTGTACTGTGAAGTATAAATCAGGAGTCTGCTCCCAAATTGAGAAGAGTTTCTGAATGTGTTTCTGACATGAGTTTGATACTCTACAGTACACATAATATTTATAGGTTAAAAGCATTGCTATGAGATATAGGTTCACAATGCCTATAAAAGGTGTTAACATAGGAATATGAAATTGACAAGCATAGGAAAAATTACAGAGTGGTCTGGCATGGCGCTCAGTGGTAAAAATCAATCAGACTCTAGTTTACAAGAATTATTGATTTATCAATCTAACGAATTTTAATTAAACACAATGGCATATGTAATACATAAATACGTATTAATAATGTAGATTTTAACATACCAATGGCTGCAGAGAATGATGGTTTTTAGGGCAAAATTGCCTTTCCCCACACGGGGAAAAGCCGACGTCTGTCTTTTGTGTTCTCTTTCACAGAAATGGTCACTCTCGTGCCTTTGTTTTAAAACTAGCCGGTCTTGGCCAGGTGCGTGAACTAAAATAAGGCCAAATTTTTACTAATGCTAAATAAATTAAGCTACCCTACGGGTTAGTTTTTCTCCTACATTAAGTAAGATACTTAAACAGTAATTGTTAGGGATTGGTATTATTAAAGCGTCCCTAGAAGGATGTTAGTAGAGACGTTTTTGTATGCCACAATGATGATGATGACGGTGATGATGATGATGATGACGGTGATGAAGCGAAGGATGAGGTGGAGGGTTAGAATGAGAAGGAAAATGTGAAGAAAAAAATAACTCGGACTTATTCACATTGCAAATTTTAGCACTGTCTGGGTGTACAGTCCTTACAGCCATAATGATCTTTTCACTTCAACCAAAACTAGATAAAGGTGACACTTTCTACGGGAAAATGAAATTTCCCGTATCACTATATGGCACTGGGTCGTAAACATGGGTGGTAGCCCTGCGTCCAAATCAGGGGGTGGATGCCCAGGTGCGACTGGGTCTAAAATAGCACTAACAGATGTGTAAAAGGAGCATAGCTACTTATCACGCATTTAAAGGCTTTGCTTAAAGAATTAAAGGGGGAAAACAGTATAAAAAACATGTTAGGAAGTAGTTTCTTGCTATCCTATTGGGACGCAGAGGTGTTTCCAAGGCACCAGGGCCGGGTTATATACTGGCCAAGACCTATTGACGCGTCCACGTCGAGCGTCCTGGGCAACAGGTCCCTTCGGGGTCCTGGCTAAAGTCAATAGGATCGCCGATTCCTCCGAAGTCGGAGAGTGTCTGCCTGTACGGCGAGGAACCACCAGTCTGCACACCAATAAGCCAGACATGGGACAACGGATACTCACGCAAAACTCAGGTCCTGTATGACATCACACTGATGTTGGACAACAGGATGCCTTCACCCGACATACAGGACTTCGCGTTGGAGCTCAAGCCAACGAACACAAGCAAGCTATCCTATTTTGAAGCCTAAATGCACGCAAGAAGAGGTGTCCAGTCTTTCCCTCTGCTAGCCGACGACGAACGCAGGCGTCTAACCCTCGTCCGATCTCGCCTATGACATAATGAGTGTAGCCCCTAGTCAACTACACTAACGCGCCGTCTGTGAATAGAATCTTTTTTTTTTAAATGTTGCATGTCCTTTGCAGGACGTTGGGATCAAGCTCTGTCTGATCTCATAGTCATTTGTACGTCTAGTAGTCTGTTATTGCTTTCTGAGGGCGAAGGCCAACTTAAAGGCGGTGTTAAACCACCTGCCTCGCTATCTCCGCACCGGAAGTTTACGAGCAAGCGCTCTTATCCTTTCAACCACATCGAGGACTGCAAATAGAATGCCATATATTAAGTGTACAATTGGTTTGTCTCACGGTCTGAGATGTATAGCTGGCCGAGTGGCTAGAATGCCGGATTCTCCTTCGGGAGACCCGGTTCGAATCATCGGCAAGATGTGGAGTTGTTGTTTTTTCTTTCTGTCCGGGACAAAAAGAAAACTCCTAACCTGCACAGTTCGCGGCGACTGCACTAGCCAGGCGGCCTTAATTCCTCAGGCTCAAGACCCCCATGCCATACACCGCAAAGTACTATATTGGCAGTACATGACAGTTTTTTTTTTTTTTTGGACAGTTTGCATGACACACCCAGATCTTGAGATAGTGCATCAAAAGTCAATCCTCCTTGAATAAGGGCGAACAACTCTGCTAGTGTGCTCCTTTCGCAAGTGAGAAACCAACAGGTCGCTTAAAATCATGCAGAGCAGACAGAATGGAAAGTTGTCCATGATACATTTTAAAATAAGAAAACTTACCCACACAGAGAATAGTGATAGCATTTGTGATTCTGGAATTCGCACGTGTTCATTCGTCAGTGCTACAGAGTGTGTGCTATATGCTGAGATTCTCCTGGTTTGGTCTACAGAGAAGACTGGAACACAAAGAGATATATGTGTGCCATGACAGTGCTTCTCACAATCAAAACAGGAGGACTACCTTGGGGAACACGTACTCCACAACCTAGAAAGAGCGTCCATGCCCAGTATCCACACTATACTGATGAAGAATCAGATTCGCTGGGCTGGTCACTTGACTCGCATGCCAGATCACAGGCTCCCTAAACGAATTTTTTACAGCGAACTGCGTTGTGGTAAACGCTCCCAAGGTAGCCAAGGAAACGCTTTATAGACACTTTGAAAATCTCATTGAATGCTTTTGGAATTCATCATGACACCTGGGAGGCTGCAGCCAGAGACCGAAATTCGTGGCGTGCATCATTACGCAAGGGTGCAGTGAGGCAACCAGGACTGCAAGAGCTGTGAAGAAAAGGAAGGACAGAAAAACCACTGCAGGAAATCCTCCTCTAGAAACGTCAAGCATTCTTTGCCCACATTGTCAAAGAACATTTCGAGCCAAAATAGGCCTTATCAGCCATCTTAGAACTCACGGCTCCATACTTTCAACCCCACTGGATGAAATGAATGGTCATTATCATTCTTGATGGACAAACAACACACACAACACTCCACACACGAACAATATCAGGGACTATGTATTTAGTATTTCAGCCAAAGTATTATTTGAGTACCCACTTCATGGGATATATACCTCTGCAGTATGCAACAAAGAAATCTGAAATATTTTGGTCACTGGAAACATCATGAAAGTTTGGAGAGAACAATAATGGAGGGTTATATGCCTGGGAAGAGAGGAAAATGAAGGCCAAAGAGAAGATGGGTGCAGGATGTGGCGGATGATCTCCAGATGGGTGTATCGGACGCGGGACATCTTGCTTATGATCGAGCAGTTTTCCGAAAGGTTGTTATGCGAGCGAGGCTATGCAAAGGACATGCTACTGAATGAATGAATGTATGCAGCATTATGTGTATGTGTTTATGAATGTGGGTATGCACGTGGGTCTGCCTGCCTGCTTGTCTCATAACTTGGTAATATGCATTGGTTATGTTTACCATTTGACATTCATTTGAAAATGTTTGTTTTTTTCCTTTATGAATGTAACAAGCACAATTGATGAATTAAAGATTGGTGATTGGAAGGGCCGAATGTAAGACGGGCTTGCGTGCCCTATTTGTGACCATTCGAAAATAAAATTCGTTCGTTCGTTCGTTCGTGCTTAGGTTGACGACTGCAGGTTTCCCAGAGATGAAGCAAAAGGAGAAAACGAGGAAGAGGAAGAGGAAGTCAAGCAAGAGGAGTCGGATGAGGATTAAAAGGAGGATGAATATTGGGAAAAGAAAGAAGGAGAAAGGGGTAATGAGGAGGAAATTGGGGAAAAAGTGGTGAATGAGGAAGAAATGGAGGAGAAATAGGTGAACTGGGAGGAAACGGAAGAAAAAGAGATTAATGGGGAGGAAGTGGAGGACCAAAAGGAGAAAAAAAGAACGGAAATGTCTTATCTGTCTGTCTGCCTGCCTGCCTGCCTGCCTGCCTGTCTATCTGTCTGTATATGTGCGCATGAATGTTTGTGTATGTGTCCATGCCTGCGTCCATCTATTCACATGATATGTCCCTATTTTTAGTTTGTCAGTTTATCAGTCAGTCATCTGGTCTGTCTAACATGTCTCCACAAAACAAACGACACTTGTTTACTGGCCTGGCTGTTGGTCCTGTTGTCATGTGTGTGAATGGCGTTCCAATAGGCGAGTTATTTCAGTAACTTGGGATCCCACAACGACCACATTTTAAATGAATACCAGGAAACGTCCAGGAAAGTACAGGCGGCCGGCATAATGTTGATCACATCAGCCATCGCGTACTGGCTGGTCTAACATAGTGCTTGCACCATATACCCAATACACCAATGCGGTGACAAGGGATCGGTTATTTACGTTTATTGTTCGTGCTAGTAAATGTATAAACAATTGGTTAACAAACAAACACAACCACATACGGGCACAACCCCCTTCCCTACCCACTAGTTCTCTCTCTTTCTCACTTAAAGACACTTAAAAGTCGACAGGGCCGACTTCATTGCACCGGGTTTTTATCCCATATGGCTCGGTCTCTTTCCGCAGCGCGGAAAGCGTCGCACAAAGTACGAACTCCGTAGCTCTAGCGACGACCCACAGGAGTCTCCGAAAAATTTCACTCGTGAACCGAAGGACCGAACCCACAATCTTTTTCACACTCGCACTCTCTCTCTCTCTCTCTCTCTCTCTCTCTCTCTCTCTCTCTCTCTCTCTCTCTCTCTCTCTCTCTCTCTCTCTCTCTCTCTCGTATTCTCTCTCGTATTCTCTCTCTCATATATATATATATATATATATATATATATATATATATATATATATATATATATATATATATATATATATACGCACAGACATTACACGAACCTGCATGAAAAGAAACATGGCAGTGTATTAAATTTAATGACGTCATATGACGTCAGAAAGCAGCCGACGACACTATAAAGCCTCCATTCGATATTTTCAACCCGCTGCAGCTGCAAACTGGTCCGATTTAATTCCTCCATTATTCGTTTCTGTTTACAGTTACTATGGTCACGCGATAAGCAGACACGCCAGGTACATAATTACATGATCTAGGTCAGTGCTGGTATGTTCATAGCCTGCAACATAGTGCCGAAGTGAAAATATTCATAATATCTTTACTCCTAAATAACATGTGTCGGAATTTCTGTACTTAATAGGTATTGTATAATGTGTTTATCTGTTAGTTTAATTGTGAATATGTTATGAGGTGTTTTGTTTTACCTTTTACTTAAAGATTTATTTGTCATAAACTATTAAAACATCTGTTAGTTTAATTGTGAATATGTTATGAGGTGTTTTGTTTTACCTTTTACTTAAAGATTTATTTGTCATAAACTATTAAAACATCTGTTAGTTTAATTGTGTATATGTTATGAGGTGTTTTGTTTTACCTTTTACTTAAAGATTTATTTGTCATAAACTATTAAAACATCTGTTAGTTCAGTCGTCAAGCTGCTTGTTTTGAGTGGTTTTGCAATTTGGGTAGCGTGTTTCAAACCGGGTAGGGGAAAGCGCTCCAACGAACTGACTTTAAATAAGTGCTTGATTAAACGGCTGATTATGAAGAAAGTAGCTTAATTCACTTCATATAAGACTGATCTGGCATATCTTAATCGCTTACCATTCTTTTCACGATCATAATGTAGGACTAAAGTGGGGATTATACCAGCGCTAAATTTCTTTAGAAAATAGCAAGTTAAATGGTTCGGCCATTTAACATGGTTCGGTCATTTAACTAGGCTACCAACTAACAGTATACCACAAAAAGCAATGATATACAGACCAAATGGAACCAGAAGAAGTGGCTAACCATGTAAACGATGGACAGTGGGAATAACAGTCCATGGAATGGCTATATATATATGAAGCCTATAAACTGGCACTGTCCCGCTGTTTATGCCAGCTACATGAGGAACAAGATGAGATTAAATGAGAGTAGACTGATCTTAGACTGATCTTAGCCGTCTCCCTGGTCTAGGAGTTACACGACTTTCTCCTTAATCCCGTATACTCTCGTGAGTAACGTGACGTGCGCGAGAATTGGTAGCGGTTCTCTCCGTGTCGGTAACTTACGGGGTATGTGAGCCGGTCGCTCAGAAAGCAATGACAAACTACTGAGCGTAATCTTGCCAAGAAATCAACAATCAGCTGAACGATGCTGATGTTGACAGCGATGTCCTGTAAAGGATATGCGAACAAACAAAACAAAGACTGATCTTACTTGCACGATATAATTATGCCTTAACGATATTATTTTCATGTTATTTCTTTACTTGCCTGTTATTATATTTGACTGTTAATGGAGGCGTGTTGCTGCAACATGTTTCATTAGTGTGGTCTTGTAAAGCCAACCGTCTAAATGTCGTGGTTTCCCTTTTGCACTGCATTCTCGCAGCTTTACCGCAGTTGGCAATACTTGATTTGTGTGCAGTATACAAATTCAGTAATACTTCGATGAGTAAACAAATATGTTTCATTTAAAATCTTTCGGGTATTCTTCTCACTTACTCTCTCTCTCTCTCTCTCTCTCTCTCTCTCTCTCTCTCTCTCTCTCTCTCTCTCTCTCTCCTCTCTCTCTCTCTCTCTCTCTCTCTCTCTCTCTCTCTCTCTTTCTCTGTCTCGCTCATTCTCAAATTGCTTCCGTATTCCTTTCTATATTAATCCTACCAAAAAGCATTTTTTTTTCCGCGTTTCCATCCTGTTTCAGGATATTGCGGTCAACACCAGCATCTTTCAGCTGTATGTTGATTCCTAGGCTAGATTACGCTCATCAGCACGCCACGACTTTCTGAGCGACCGGCTCCATACTCTCATAAGTCACTTTTGCGATTCGAAGCACTGCTGATTCTCGTCGCGTCACGTGACGAGAGTATTCGGGGTTAGCAGAGAAAGCTGCTAACCCCTCGGCCATGGAGATAGTAGATTCAATATTTAATATTTATTTTAATCCAGCTACATATGTGTAGAAGATAAAGAAGGTTCACTCAGCTGATGTCATGTACGGAAAAATAAAGAAGCTCATATATATATATATATACACTAGCTGACCCGGCCCGGCTTCGCCCAGTCATTGGAGGGGATCTATCTATCTATCAGTCTGTCTGTCTGTCTCTCTGTCTGCTTGTTTGTCTGTCTGTCTGGCTGACCCGGCCCGGCTTCACCCAGTCCCTGGTGGGGAGCATCTCATTTAATTCATATAAGTAGTCATATAAGCTCCCGTTCCCGACTGTCTGTCTATCTGTCTGTCTGTCTGACCCGGCCCGGCTTCACCCAGTCCCTGGTGGGGAGCATCTCATTTAATTCATATACGTAGTCATATAAGCTCCCGTTCCCGACTATCTGTCTGTCTGTCTATCTGTCTGTCTGTCTGACCCGGCCCGGCTTCACCCAGTCCCTGGTGGGGAGCATCTCATTTAATTCATATACGTAGTCATATAAGCTCCCGTTCCCGACTATCTGTCTGTCTGTCTATCTGTCTGTCTGTCTGTCTGAGCCGGCCCGGCTTCACCCAGTCCCTGGTGGGGAGCATCTCATTTAATTCATATAAGTAGTCATATAAGCTCCCGTTCCCGACTATCTGTCTGTCTGTCTATCTATCTGACCCGGCGTGGCTTCGCCCAGCTCCTGGCGGGGAGCGTCTCATTAAATTCACACAGTAACTTAAAAGAATGTCCTTCCACACACCATCCATTATTTTTAATGAAAACTGTTTTTAATCACCTACATGACTGTAGATAACTTCTTTAAGCATAAAAAGATGAGTTACAATGTTATGCATTATGCATTATTTTTATGAAAACTTTGAAAATGCCTTAAAGATTATATCATTATTTATTATAACTCATATGCCTGTAAATAACTATAGACAAAGAGTTTATAAATCTTTGAAAACGATGCAACAATATGACTATAAAGTATATAGAAATGTTATTAAAAGTTATGCCCCTTGAAATAACTTTTCTAGAGTTAAGTCCCCTTGCTATATAGAAATTATAATGAAAAATGAAATATTAAATTTTAGTAAGTAAGTAGCCGAAAAAAACTAAAAAACTATGACAGAAAGTTGCACAGGAATGAAAGGAAAACGTGTAGAAAATTTCATCTCAATCGGATGGGCGAACGCATAAAGAACGGACGGAAATACATACATCGTGTTTTATATATATATATATATATATATATATATATATATATATATATATATATATATATATATATATATATATATATATATATATATATATATATATATATATATATATAAGAGTTGAAACACATAGGATACAGCTGCAGTAGCACAGTAGGTAGAACGCTTACATGTCAGTCCGATGATCATGTGTTCGAATCTCACTCGGGTATTGGATTTCCTTTAATCGATGTGGACTCTCGGGTGGAAGCGGCCTAATGAAGGTACCATAACATGGTATATGAAGTAAAGGCAGACTGCAAAGATAACATAACCCACCGATTAGCCTCAGCAAGTATGTAACTAATATTACACACCCAATACAGCCCTGGTATGTAAAAGGGTCCTTTCCCTTTACGTAAAGAGAAGAAAGGGTAGGTGAACATGCAGTTGTTATTAATTCTTAGTTTACCACAAGCCACTTGAAGAGTGCTCATTTCGGGACAAAATACACAAAACGACCTTTGTAGTTTTTAAGGGAATCACAGAGTTTAAATTAAACAAAATATATTCATTACAATCTGTGCATCTAATCTCTTATTACGACACTGGTGATCGAGTGAAATGGCGAGTCATGATCGCCCACGCTTTCCGGCATGGCACATGATTGATTGATTGAATCTCTTATTGTACTTTGTTTATTGGACAATCTCTAATTGTATTGTGTTTAATGTACCATCACTTATTGTACTGTGCGTATTGAACATTATTACTAATAGATTTATTTTCTTTCCAATTTGGTGTTCTTGTCCTGCTAGCTGTGTCACTGATAATGGTATTCCTCTTGTCTTTTTTTTTTCTTGAACAGCTACCCTGTCAAGCAGCTCTACAATGTATTACCAAGTAAGACTTTTATTTCCATGCTCTACTTTGAAACAAAACAATGATAAAGCATCCTGATATTGTCCTTTGAAGGAATTGATAGATCACTTGCCATTGGTAGCTATGTGAAATAATAACCGTCCCCCATGTGCACTAGTTTAGAGTTGAGTTGAGTTAAGAACCGACATTACAGCACTCTGGACATTCCCATGCGTGCTTTGTTCTCATGCTCAACAACCAGCGAAGAGTAACAATACTACTGGTACCAGTGGCAGTTTGATTATGTGTCAGGCTGGCCTTTTCGTCGGAGTTCTTAGTGTCGGCCCGATTCTTTGATCACTCCGTGCAGCGTACCGAGTTGGAGTTTGTTATCAGCGAAATACTTGAAACTTGTGGGGCAAATATGACCAACCAAGGCCTGATCTTAGCCAACCCCTTTGTGTCGCGTTGAGGTGTGCTCTGATTACATCCACAAATGTGAAGTTCCAGTACCGGTCTTGGGCACTCCGCTGGTTTCTTATATTGAATAGGGGAAGGAGGGCTCTGCCATACAGTTCCCGTAACAATTATACTTTGGTATTGAGTCTTGGGGAAAGCCTCAACAACAGCTTCACCCTGATATACATACGCCTTTTTTGGGGCTCTTACGTGCCAACCATGGCAGTATTTCAATGAATTCACAAGCAGCCAGAAAACCAACCAACCGATCAAACAATTAACCAGCCGACCAAACAATCAACCAATAGACCAACCAACCACCCTACAACGAAATATCTGACTCTCCAACCGACCAACCAATGGATCAACCATCCATGCAATCTACAGACCAATCAACCAATCGACCAACTAATCGATCAAGCAACCAAATAACCAACCGATCAACCAATCAACCATCCAACCAACTGACCAACCAACTAACCGACCAACCAACCAATCGGCCAACCAATCAACCAACTGTCAATAGATGCTTCTTTCTTTGCATTGCATCACTTATCTAAACGAGTCTCGATATACTTGCTCGCCTATGACTGCTACTTCTCTCCATCAGATTACTGCAATAATCCTAAACATTGTGCGCCACACGCGTTGGCGGAAACATTAGAAGCTTGCTCTGATCATGTTGTTGGATCATGGGGGTCAACTTCTGCACTCTTCGCCCGCTAAGTGATGGAAAGACAGGCCACCAATTCATCCATACATTCAAGTCTACAGAATGTGATGGTCCCAACACAACACAGACCCATGACTAGTTCCTGTTACGGGGCTTGTCATTTTCTTATTAAAGTTACAGTTAGTTACATATCCTTTACAGGACGTTGCAGTCAACCCCAGCATTTTTTTTTTTGGCTTTTGTGATCTTTTGGCAAGTTTACGTTCAGTAGTTTGCCATTGCTTTCTGAACGACCGGCACCCATACTATTTCCTTAAAAAAACCAACTCAACGCGGTCAGCTGCCAAATCGTGCGAAGCTGTGTTTTGAACGCGGGTATGCAGGATCATTATCTGAGGCCGTAACTCCTTCACCAAGCAGCAGGCTGTTTTGTTATTACTGGCGTTAAACACTGTATGAATGAGTGTGTGTGTATGTGTTGGTGTGTGCGTGCTTGTATCTATACGTCTGTCTGTCTGTCTGTCTGTCTGTCTGTCTGTCTGTCTGTCTGTCTGCATGTGTGTGCAAGTGTTTGTGTATGTGTGTATTTTTATAGGGTTTATTTATAATGACTGTGGGGCTATTGAAAATATTGCCCTTCCACCATAAAAGGTAAATACAAAACTTGGAACGGCAATATTTTCAAAAACCACACAGTCATTAAAAATACACCCTGATATATGTGTGTATATATGTATTACGTACGTACGTACGAGGGAGTTCCACTACTGCATTTATCTAAATCACCTCTATCACAACTGACAGTCAAACTACCCTTCCTACCTGCCTGGAGACAGTGCCTACCCTCCACAATATCCGAACTCTGGACCTCCACCCCCACCGCTGGCTATGGGAGGATACAGTGCCTACAATGTCAACCAGTATCAAGGTAGGCAGCAAAGAAACATTCTCACTATTTTATTGTCCGCTCGTGTTTACTGGTGTAAGGTTATAGAAATGTTTCATTGTGTAAAATGTTATTCTTGGTTTTGTTGTCAATGATTATCTCTGTATAAAGTCGGGGGCTAAGTGGCTTAGAGTCAGAACGTCCACATCTATGGTAGTGACATGTTTAGAATTAAGACCTCCACCTCTAAGAGATAGGGTGGTTTAGAGTTAAGAACTCCACCTCTAAGGAATAGGGTGGTTTAGAGTTAAGAACTCCACCTTTAAGGAATAGAGTGGTTTAGTGTTAAGAACTCCACCTCTAAGGAATAGAGTGGTTTAGAGTTAAGATCTCCACCTCTAAGAGATAGGGTGGTTTAGTGTTAAGAACTCCACCTTCAAGGAATAAAGTGGTTTAGTGTTAAGAAATCCACCTCTACGGAATAAAGTGGTTTAGTATTAAGAATTCCACCTCTAAGGGATAGAGTGGTTTAGAATTAAGAACTCCACCTTTAAGAGACTAAGTGGTTTAGAGACAGGACGCATAGCTCTAGGGGAATGCGTGGCTTAAATGTGGGACCTTTCCATATCTCGAAGAGTATTACATTAAGTATATGTTGCTATCTCCATATTGTTATAGACCTATCAGCACATGATGGGTGATGGGATGAATATCACAAAGGCCGCATTTACGCTATAGAACATTTTCCAGTACCAGTGTTCGGCTGGATAGACCTGGCGATATGAATGTTTAATATATAGAAATTAAAAGACGTGTAATGTTTTTAAGTATCCTTCTTAGCCAATATTAAGTCACTTCTTATCGCATGTCAAAGATCTTTTTTTTGAATTCTGACTTCAGTGTTTCTAAGAATATCTTGGAAACAGCAAAGAATATTTCCATCATTTCAGAAAATCAAAACAATGTTTTCCCGTAGTGAATTTGATTAACGAAGACACAAACCATATATAGTACGATTTATTGCCTGGCACATTTCGCTGCATCTCGTCAGGTACTTACTGCAGATGTCACACAACGTAGAGTAAAATAATTAGATTCATCGTTCAAGCTGAAATATACACATGTTCACACAGTAATATCAGTTGTTTACCATGGTAATTTTAAACTGACTATCGTGTCTTTCTGTTTGCACAAAATTGGCTTGTGCAGATGGATCATTATCGCTTCTGCAAACTTTAACAAACGACTATTTTGTGTATGAAACAACACGCGAAAAGCGCTGTCTCTATCAATGACATGACCGGTTTCCAAGACATGACGTGCAATAGACGACGCCGGAGGTTTATAATTGTGGTGTGCCACACTTCCCATGATCCCATCGCTTGTGTGTAGTTTCTTGTCAACCCAGTTTGGTATGCAGTAAATCGTACTATATATGGTTTGTGTCTTCGTTATTCAAATTTCCATCATTGCGACAAGAGTTGAATATTGAATTGATTGATTGATTGATTGATTGATTGATTGATTGATTTAGGAACCGACATCACAGTATTCGGGGCATTCCCATAAGCGCTCCGTCCCCCTCCTCAGAAGAAAGCGAAGAGTTCCAATCCCAATAGTACCTGTAGCAATTTGATTATATGTGCGTCTCGCTTTTCCTCTAAGCGTCGAGCATCGGCCAGATCCCCTCGCTGTCGCATTCTTGCCAGACCATGGTGATCCATTTGCTCCTCCGAGGTGTACACGTGCTCCCATAAGGCCGCAACTACGTCTGCCTTGTCATGCACCAATACTCCACCAAGTTTTGCAGAGGCAGCCAATCTGTCCGCCTGTTCATTCCCCAGCACACCAGCATGCCCCGGAGAAAAGATCCAGACGATGCTTGCCACCCGTGACCTCCGAAGCGAAGCAAGCCACTCGGCACGAAGCGTGCCTGTTCTCACCCTACTCAGCATGCTTTCTGAGTCAGTTACAATCACGATGTGTGTGTGTATCGTATTCTCCATCCAGCGGAAAGCTGCACTCACTGCCTTCACCTACGTTCTTAAGCTAGTTGTTGTGGTATCATATGCCAGACTCTCCTGCACCAAACGTCGACCATTAGCCTTTGCCAAGAAACCCCAGGCACTTCTATTACCTCTCAACACGGAACCATCTGTGTAGATAATCACATCACCCGGGCGAGCATTGTCCTGAATTAGTTGCTGGATTTCCACTTCCGTGGCCCCTGCTGGCCACTCCCTTCTCAATGTGATTATAACTCTGCACAAGTCTGACTGCTCCGCTGGCACTCTGACCCACTCCTCTCCTCGCCTAATGTTCTCCAAGGGGCATACGTGTCTGATCGTATCCTCCGCCTGAGCTATCCATGATTTCCCTCTTATCAGTCGCTGGCCCTTAACTGGTGGTCTGTGCCAGCAGCTACTCTGAGGTATGCCTTCGCCTGCATCACATTGAGCCTACCAGCAACAGTCGGCAAACCAAGGATGTACCGCATACACACCACTGGGGTGTCTCTGGTGCATCCCAGAATGACCCGCATATCCTCGTTCTGTAAGCGCTCCAATCTCACCAGTTGACTCTTTGAGACAGTGAGCAGTCCTAGTCCATAATCAATCACTGAGAGGATCAAGTGCTGGTATAGTCTGAAAAGCATTCTCTGCTCTATGTCCATTGCAGCCATAGTTTTAAGTGCGTTGAGTCCCTTTTGCGATCTTGTCACAACCGTCTCCACATGGTCCTTGAAGGACAGACTCCTGTCAAATGTGATTCCCAGATACTTCAGTTTGTTCTCTCTGTTGACGCTTCCACCATCTATCGTGAGGCTTGGATATCGTTCATTCCCTGTCATGGTCTTAAATTAGATGGACATTTGGCTCTCTCAGAACAGGGGATGAAGCAATCATACACTGTTAATGATTGGACTCACACACACGGCCACGTGAAGTAAATCTTTATTCACGTACACTATTTACATTAAGTGCATTTCGTGAATGCATTTCGTCAGTCAGGTCTTAGTCAGATATGACTGAGCTACCGTATAACAGTAGACGGTACTACCTGGTTTCTGTTAGCGCCGAACGTTGGGCGGCGCTTACCAAACCCGACACCCCACATTGTGCCAACGGCTTCGGGCGGAAGAGCACAATTGGGAGGGTACAAGCCTTACCCTGGTGCGAGGAAATGCAAGCTAAAGACAAAATTGTCATGGCAGGGCTGACCAGGCCCTAAGCCTTGGTTGGCGACTGGTCTAGGATCGAAGCTCCGACAGGCGGACAGTTAGAGCAATGCTTTGCTGATCCGGCAGCTTCTGCAGCTTGTCTTGTTCCAGATGTAGGGGTGTTACCTTTCCTCTGGAGTGAACTAGGCAGGCCGAGAGAGGGATCATGCTGCATGGGCAACACATGATCTCTATATTTTAGCCCAGGCTTTGTGCTATGGAGAGGCAATAACTCCATCCCTGGTCTTAACTGGTCTCGGAATCAAAGCGAGAGGCAACTGTTACGGGTTATAAGTCCTTGTCAGTTGGCGTAGACATGGGGCGCCACGCGTTGCCTCTGACGGTGGGAGACACCTATAGGTGTCACTGATCAGCTACCGCCCGCCTCAAGCTGGGCAGCCCCCAGCCAATTGGGTGCTGATCCGCCACAGCCTGCCTGCTTCAATGGGTGCTTGGGGCTAGGACAAAATCTGAATCGCAGGCTGTAAAACCAATGCACCAGGTACAAACAAAAATAAAAATAGAAACCTCAAGCTACGGCTTGCAACCTGGAACGTGAGAACCATGTGTCCAGGATTTTCCACTGACTTGACCAATATTGACGATGTGAGAAAAACGGCTGTGATTGATGCCGAACTCAATCGTCTTAACATTGATATTGCTGGCCTGCAGGAGACTCGCCTCGCTGAGGAAGGGTCACTCAGGGAAAACAACTACACCTTTTTCTGGAAGGGTAGAGGGCAGGCAGAAAAAAGGCAACACGGTGTGGGCTTTGCAGTGAAGAATTCGCTACTGGGAATGATTGAAATTCCAGCAGGAGGAAATGAAAGACTATTATCCCTGCGCTTGGCAACCTCTTGTGGGTTTGCCACCATTATTACTGCATATGCACCGACACTCGATTCCTCTGATGATGTGAAGGATTTGTTCTATGAGGAGTTAGACTCCGTGATCAAGGCAGTTCCAAAATCTGACTACATTTATATGCTCGGTGATTTCAATGCTCGTGTGGGCAAGGACTCGAGTTCATGGCCAGTGTCCCTTGGAAAATACAACATCGGTCGCATGAATGAAAATGGGCAAAGGCTGCTGGAGCATTGCACCAGTAATGACCTATGTATTACAAACTCTTTTTTTAAAACAAAAGAGATGCATAAGGTCACATGGAAACATCCAAGATCCGGCCATTGGCACCAGCTGGACTTCATCATCACACGGAGACAACATCTGAACCATATATCATTGACTCGTAGTTACCACAGTGCTGACTGTGATACAGATCATTCTTTGGTTGTTGCAAGAGTTAGACTGAGACCAAAGAGAATCTACACAGCTAAACACAAATCTAGCCCCAGGATTAATATTATTAACACTCATGATCCTGAAAAGTGCTTTCAGTTTCAACAGCAACTTGAAGACGCTTTCACTGATACACCAGAAAATTGTACAGTAAATGAAAAGTGGGGTCAAATTAAGGAAACTCTTTATAAAACTGCCGTAGGGGTTTACGGCACTGTGGATCATAAGAGGCAGGACTGGTTTGCGGCCAACAGCGAGACTCTGCAGCCCTTGATTGATAAGAAGAAGAAAGCTCTCTTAAGAAACAAGGAAAGACCAACGCGTAACACTCTGAGTGAGCTAAGGCAAGCTAGGAAGGATGTGCAAAAGGCTGCCAGGCAGTGTGCAAATGATTATTGGATCAAGTTATGTGAGTCCATTCAAATCGCAAGTGATAAGGGAGACATAAGAAGCATGTATGAAGGAATAAAGAAAGCCTGTGGTCCAGTGATCAAAAGAAGTGCACCGCTGAAAACCTTGACTGGAGAAGTCATCACTGATAAGAAACAGCAGATGGACAGATGGGTAGAGCACTATTTGGAGCTTTACTCAAGTGAGACCAAACTAGCGGATGATGCCCTAAATGCCATAGAGGCTCTACCAACTCTTGACCACCTGGACACACTTCCCACCATAACAGAAGTTAAGTGTGCTATAAATGAACTTGCATCTGGCAAGGCTCCAGGTAAGGATGGGATTCCAATAGAGGTTATCAGGAGTGGGCAAGAAACACTCACTCTACAGATCCACCAGCTAATAGAGCTATGCTGGCGTGAAGGACAAGTCCCACAGGATTTCAAAGATTCAAACATCATAACGCTGTACAAGAACAAGGGTGATCGGAGCGACTGTAACAACTATAGGGGTATCTCACTTCTGTGTATTGTTGGAAAAGTATTTGCCAGAATTGTTCTGCGCAGACTTCAAGTCCTAGGAGATCAAGTCTACCCCGAATCACAGTGTGGCTTTCGACAGAACCGGTCTACCACTGATATGATATTCTCATTGCGACAAATGCAAGAAAAATGCCGTGAACAGAATCAACCACTGTTTATTGCCTTCATCGACCTCACAAAGGCATTTGATTTGGTCAGTCGTGAGGGTCTGTTCAAGGCACTAAAGAAGATTGGCTGCCCACCAACTCTTCTGTCCATTGTGGAATCGTTCCACACAGGCATGAAGGGTATAATCAAGTTTGATGGTGCAACTTCTGAAGAATTTGAAATCAAGAGTGGAGTTAAGCAAGGTTGTGTACTAGCTCCCACCCTCTTTGGAATATACTTTTCACTTCTACTGAAATATGCATTTCGTGATCAGGATGGTGGTATATACATTCACTCACGCTCAGATGGCGGCCTCTACAATGCTCAGAGATTGAAGGCTAAGACCAAAATTAGGAGGGTACTGATCAGAGAGTTGCTTTTTGCAGATGATGCTGCAGTTACGACCCACTCTGAGGAAGAATTGCAATGTCTACTATCTGCATTCTCCAATGCTTGTTCTGAATTTGGTTTAACAATTAGCAAAAAGAAGACACAGATTATGTCACAAGGTGCACATGGGGTACCATCAATCTTTATTGACGACGCCGAACTAGAGATAGTAGACCATTTTACATATCTAGGATCAGTGGTAAATAGCAAATTATCCCTAGATCAGGAAATCAACATCCGGATTGGTAAGGCAGCAACAACAATGAACAGGTTAAGAAAAAGAGTCTGGGAGAACAGGAAGCTTACTGCCAAAACAAAAGTCCTTGTCTATCAAGCCTGTGTCCTTAGTACTCTTCTCTATGGCAGTGAAACCTGGACAACTTACTCACACCAAGAGAACAATTTAAACAGCTTTCATATGCGGTGTCTGCGAAGAATTCTTGGTATTAAGTGGCAAGACAAAATCACAAATACTGAAGTATTGGAAAGATCAGGTTGTGTGACAGTTTATTCCATGCTCAGTCTTCGTAGACTTAGATGGATAGGACATCTTAGGAGGATGGATGATGGTAGAATACCAAAGGATATCTTTTTTGGTGAATTACAGATGGGTAAGAGATCTCAGGGTCGGCCTCTACTACGATACAAAGATGTGTGTAAGCGGGACATGATTGATACAGGCATTGATAATGCACATTGGGAGCAAGTCGCCGCTGAACGTGTTGCGTGGAGGGCAAATATCAGAAATGGAATAAAGTCAAAGGAGAAAATTATTGCAGAAAAGTCACACACCAAGCGTTTGAGACGTAAGATGGTGCATGATGGTGGAAATGACCACGTGTTCACATGCACCCACTGTGAACGGACATTTACAGCGCAAATTGGCCTTATCAGTCACACTCGCTACCGCCATAGTTAAAAGTTATTATGCCTTTTTAGAGCACAAACTATCGTCTGTCAAGACGGCAAGGTGCCAATGATGAATGATATTTCGCGAATAGTTGCGCATCTAACGCTGCGCAACGCGTACATTATCACAACACGAAGTATATACATTACACATCTTATATTAATACAACATGTCTCTCTCTCTCTCTCTCTCTCTCTCTCTCTCTCTCTCTCTCTCTCTCTCTCTCTCTCTCTCTCTCTCTCTCTCTCTCTCTCTCTCTCTCTCTGTCGCAGCTTAAACACATTCTACTCTACTAGTCAGCCACGCTATCTCACACCAGTCAGAGAATACAAGCACAACTCTCTCTCTCTCTCTCTCTCTCTCTCTCTCTCTCTCTCTCTCTCTCTCTCTCTCTCTCTCTCTCTCTCTCTGTCCTTCCTGTCTCGCTGTCCTGAACCCGTCTCCCGGACGCAGGTATTCTTGGTCAGACCTTGTCTTCTCACCACTCGTGCGTCTCGCGTATCACGAGGACCACTGGGCCTCAATTGCGACGTGGCTAGCCTGCACTCGGTGACACCTTGCTGCCGTTGTGTTTACTGTCGTAAGTTGTCTTTCACCTACAGGCTATGGAGATCTTGACAATCAGCTCTCACAATCCTGTTGTCCAGAGAGCACCACAAAACAGCTGCCTCTTCCGGGTGGATGGCAGCACCCGTTTCAGTGCACCAGTCAATCACTTTGTCTACTGTTGCCTGTAGCTCTTGGGCTGTTTTCTCCCTATCTCTCTCCTGACTATATGCAAGAATATCATCTGCAAATGTTAGTATCCTTCCAACCCCTGGTGCTTCTAGGTTTGCAATTTTGCTCGTTTACACGTTAAAGAGCACCGGTGAGATTGCGGGTCCCTGTGGCAGTCCCGGGGTTAAAATATGTGGCTCTGAGGTCCATGCACCCAGACGGAGAGCAATCCGACGAGAATATAGGACGGCCGCTATCCAGTTTACCAACCAAGGATAGACCCCCTTCTCCATTAGTGCGGACATCAAAATATCATATCGAACTCTATTGTACGCATCCTCGAGTTCAAGCGCCGCCGCCATCGTTTCTTGTCTACTCTGGAACCCCTCATAAACGTCAAAGGCAAAAGTGGCTGCATTTGACCAGGTATCTTTTCCTGGCCTGTAGCTCCCCAGGCCTCTTGGAAGAAGCTTCCCCCTTTTCTAAAACTCTTGCAGCTTGACAGCGACTATCTTCTCTAAAACCTTCCCAAATGTATTTTGAAGGGTGATGATCCTAAAGCCGCTAAGCTTTGAATGATCCTTGAACGGTTTTGGGAGAGGGATGAGATAACTGTGTACCCAATCCTGCGGTACTGATGCTGTCCTAATGCTCTGGTTAAAGCAGTCGGTCATCTCCTTCAGGTCTACATCGCTCAAATCATTCATGTGGCCATACGTGACCCCATCAGGCCCTGGTGCCGTGTCTTTTTCAAAATATGTTTAACATCTTCAATCCGTATGATGTCTTCATAAGGCATATTCTTTATGGTGCCAGAAAACTCCTCTCTAACTGCATCCCTGGTGTCCACATCATCATGATTGGTCTGCTCTAAAAATCTCTGGAGAACCGCCTCCCCTTTCTCTGTGTCTGTTGTCACGCGCACACCATCATCTCTATAAATTGTTCCCACTGTCATAGGCCGATCTTTTCTTTGTATTTGTCTGTGCAGTTTCCAGAACTTTCGCAGTGTTTTATCACCTCCAATCTCATTCATCAAACATTCCCATTTTGCCTTTTTGGCCTCTGCAGCACAGCGCTTGAAACCTCCACCTTGTCTTTCTTGACATTTTCCGCCGTGTCCACTTCCTCTCGTGAGCTTCTGGTGTCTGTCGCACTTTCCTTAGCTGCTTCACTGCAGCTCTCTTTGCTTTCCAAGCCTGGTCTACTTCTGGGGTCCACCATGGGGCTGCAAAAAAGGAGTTTTAACAGCCCTGTTGCATGCCCCCTGTCTGAGGCGTCCAAGAAGGCTGTCGGTCCACTCATACCGGAAGGTCTTGCGCGCTCTCCCAGCCTTAACTTTCCTGGATTTAGAGATCAGGACTGAGCATGGCATGTGATCACTCCCATGGTCATTCAAAACAGTCCACTTTACATCAAGGACTGATGACTGGGAGACAAGTGCCAAGTCAATAGCTGTGTCCGCATCGCCAGGCCTCATTGCCATTCTAGTCGGCCTACCATCATTTATGCAGACCACATCGGAGTCCACCATGGCATCCGCAAGGGCAATTCCCTGTCGGTTTTCTCCACTGCTGTCCCAATCTCTGTTCCTCGCATTGAAGTCTCCACATATGAGTAGCCTATCACCTGGTAATTCCTCCAATTCCTTAAGCCAGTCCCAGTGTTCCTTTCTGACAAAACAGTCCACTGTGGCATATACATTTATGATGTTCCAACTTAATCCCCAATCTCCATTTGTATACCCTGGACCTCTCTTGCACTGTGATTCCACTGGCTCAAGTCAAGTACCACATGCTTCACTCCTTCCTTCACCAGCAGACCTTGCCCATGTCTCATCTGCCCAGTAGGGTTTATATAACTGGCGTACCCAGGGCAATGGTATTTGTCTGTATTTAGCTCCTGGAGCATGAGGACATCAAAATCATATATTAGCCTCTCCAATACAGGACCTCTCTGCCTGGCACTACGACAGTTCCAATATCCCACTCTTACATGGTTGAGACCTAGTCTCTCCACTTTTCGTCTTGTTCTCCTGGCGCCTGCCCTCCTATTTCTATGCCTTCTTCTCACACCATTTCCTCGTCTTCTCCTCCTCACTCTCTCTTCGCTAGCCCCTGAAGGATGTGTCAAGCGCAGAGCACGTGCTCCGTAGCTCCGGCGACGATTCCCTTGTTTAAATAATACCATATACACAAAGTTTGGATATTGCAGGAAATGAGCGGTCACCCTAGTAGAGCCTGCCTGCTAGGGAAGGGGCAGGGGATGTCCCTCAGGAGTCCATACGCCTGGCGCCGCCCCGCCCGCATACCAGACGTTCCACGTTCACGACCAACTCACCCGTGGCCATTCAGTCCTCGGCACGTCGGTCCACCTTCAACTTGGGGGTTTATAATCGGAGTTTTCCATCTCCTAGATTGGCTGCTGTAATAGCTAACGGGCCCAATCTACCCGGGGGCAAGAGGTTCCAGCGCCTCATTTATGGCGAGCACAGTAGATACATGTGTACGGGAAACAAGACCAATGCCATACACTCTCTATCACATAGATTGTTTGCACATTGATGAATGTTACTTCGGGTTGGGGGAGGGGTGAGGGGTGAAGATTAAGACCACATACCTTTTGTTTACACATTGATCATTGTTACATAATAGATCCTACAGGTCATATATCATTTGTCTATTTTGAATATTGAAGAATTTTTCATTTGAATATTGAAGAAGGGTGGCTACTAGAGTCGATGAAACAAAGAAAATACGTTGGTCACTTGAAACGTCATGAAAGTTTGGAGATAACAGTTATGGAGGGATATATGTCCGGAAAGAGAAGAAGGCAAAGGAGAAGATGGCTGCAGGATGTGGTAGATGATCTCCAGATGGGTGTATCGGATGCAGGACATCGTGCTTATGACCGAGAAGTTTTCCGGATGGTTGTTATGGGAGCGAAATTCTGCAAGGAACATGCTACTGAATGAATGACCTCAATGGCGATTCGAACCCATGACCACGTGGCCAGCAGGCAAGCGTGATAGCTACTGGGGTACCGCAGCTCCCAGTTCACATATAGCATATGTGACTGATGGTATGCAAACAAAGCGAACCTATCAGATATTACGAGTTTGCGCACTGTACTGAACGCATCTTGCATGATGTAAGGGAGACGACTGAGGCATTAATAGAGGTATCCTTGTGCGTTTAGTGTATTCATTTTTAAACTACAATCTCATTCTGTTATTACAAAAGTCTTTTCACAAACACTTGTCGTGTATATCTGTTGTACATTACAGAATGTATTTCACAAATAGTTAACGTAATTCCTGCTGAATCTTACAAAATTCCCGTCACATTGTTTTGTAGTGTGTATCATTTGGGTATTATTTAATGCAGGATTCCCAACATCAACAGCCCTAATCGAGAAGATTCTTCAAGAAATATTCCACTTTGCACTACGATGTACTCTACCATTTTACCACAATGTACAAAACACTAGTTAACTAGTGTCTTTATTAATGTGTGCATGTTGTCGAAGTCTTTCTAGTCTTAATTAACGTCCGACCTGTCTCTTGTGATTATGTTCTTATATACCTGACCTGTTCCACTTTCCATATTTGCTGATTTGTCCATTGTATTGTAATAGTTTTATTGCAGTCTAACCTATTTCATTTCTCATAAGCAATAGAGAAGGTAACAGAAATAAAATGGCCTTCTGCTAACATGATAAGTCCTATTTATTGCAATTTAACCCATTTCATTTCTTGTAATAAGAGAGAAGTTAGCAGAAATAAAGTGCCCTTCTGTTAACATAATAAGTCCTATTTATTGCAATTTAACCTGTTTCATTTCTCATAATACAAGAGAGAAGTTAACGGAAATAAAGTGGCATCTGCTAACAGAATAAGTCATGTAGATTCTACAATATACATATACGTTCCCGCACTATTCGAAGTGGCTAGACGCTCGCCTGCCGACCCATTGTTCTTGGGTTCCATCAGCAAAGGGACGATTTCGAATGTTTTTAAATTGTCTTGGGCTCCAAAGTCAAACCAGCTTCCAGTGGTTACCAGTAAATGTATTGGGAAGTAAAGGCGACCGGTGTGATACTGACTACCTCACCCACCTAAATCTGATTAGTCTATACAAGTGTGGGTGTAGCACCATATACCCAATGCTCCTAAGGCGTGTAGAAGCGGTCATCTATAGGGTGTATTTTAATGACTGTGCAGTTTGTTTTAAATATTGCCGTTCCAAGTTTTGTATTCACCCTCTGTGGAGTTATGGCAACATAACAGGCAATTACAAAACTTGGAACGGCACTATTTTCAAGCATTGCACAGTCATTAAAACTACACCTAATACTTACATTACTTACATGTACGTTCTCTTCCAGTTGCCAGAGGTACTTACTTTACTTACATGTACGTTATCTTCCAGTTGTTAGTGCTACTTACATTACTTACATGTACGTTCTCTTCCAGTTGCTAGTGGCTACGCCTACTACCAGCCTCCAGGCGCGGTTCCTGGCTACACAGTCCCCGCCGTCCAGCAGATGCACCAGATGTCCGCTCAGATGAACCATCAGGTAGTGGTGTGTGAGTGACTGTTCACCATAAAACGTGAAACTATGAGAGAGCATTAAGATAAATGTCGACAGTGAGGGCCCTACGGGCCCAAAAACTTAAAAATCATCCATCGATCGGTCCAGCAGTCCACCGAACACTAAACCGGAAAGTGATTGCCGGACCGATGCAAATGAGGCTCTAAGGGGTACTTATTATATTTGTTTGTTTGCGGTGAATTAAAATTGAAGTACCTATGTAACTAGATAAAACATATTGTAATAACCAGTCCAACTTATGCTAGAATACTTTACTTCAATATTCAATACCCAACACTATCTTCGAATATCTTACTTGAGAATTAACAAATATATTATGCTACAATATCTTATTTCGGAATTCAATCTTAGAATATCTTGCTTATCTTCTTCTTCTTCTGCTGCGTTCATCCGGATTTTTTTTTTCGGATGTGACTGCGTTGTGCCTGTTTACAGCAGAGCTGCGTTCTTGCGCCGTTAGGCCGACACATCCGACTTCTGCGGGCATTTGTTGACCGGGTTAACCTTCCCGGGGGTTTGTTAGGACGTTTGAATTCTTGCTTATTATATGTTAGAATATGGTATTTGGGAATGCAATCCCCAACTTGATGATATCATTGGCATATCTGACTTGATGATATCATTGGCATATCTGACTTGATGATATCATTGGCATATCTGACTTGATGATATCATTGGCATATCTGACTTGATGATATCATTGGCATTCTGACTTGATGATATCATTGGCATATCTGACTTGATGATATCATTGGCATATCTGACTTGATGATATCATTGGCATATCTGACTTGATGATATTCATTGGCATATCTGACTTGATGATATCATTGGCATATCTGACTTGATGATATCATTGGCATATCTGACTTGATGATATCATTGGCATATCTGACTTGATGATATCATTGGCATATCTGACTTGATGATATCATTGGCATATCTGACTTGATGATATCATTGGCATATCTGACTTGATGATATCATTGGCATATCTGACTTGATGATATCATTGGCATATCTGACTTGATGATATCATTGGCATATCTGACTTGATGATATCATTGGCATATCTGACTTGATGATATCATTGGCATATCTGACTTGATGATATCATTGGCATATCTGACTTGATGATATCATTGGCATATCTGACTTGATGATATCATTGGCATATCTGACTTGATGATATCATTGGCATATCTGACTTAGTATTCACAGTTATCTCGGAACAGTCATAACATCTGATGGCAGATGCCTTGAAGAGATTAAAACAAGAATTGCCATTGCGAAGGTAGCCTTTTGCAAGATGAAAAACATACTGACCAATAAAAAGATAGCAATTGAAACGAGGAAAAGAGTGTTGAAGTGCTACATAGAACCTGTACTTTTGTATGGATGTGAAGCGTGGACAATGAGCTGTCAAGCTGAAATAACATCTGATGGCTGTGGAAATCTGGTTTCTGAGGAAAATGCAAAGAATACCATGGACAGATAGAAAAACAAATGAACAAGTTTCTCAAGAAACAAATGAAGATCGTAAACTTATTAAAGTCATTAGACGTAGACAGTCAAATTAAAAAATGTTTTGGGCATGTTATGAGAAGAAATGACTTGGAAAACTTGGTGACGACCGGCAAGATCGAAGGGAAGAGACCAAGGGGAAGACTGAGAAGTAAATACCTGCATGGCTGGGCCACGTGGCATGGTCGAGACAGGAACACAGAGCTGATCCACGACGCTGGTGATCGAGTGAGATGGCAGAACATTACCGCCCACGCTTATCGGCATGGCACATGATGGATGGACTTAGTATTCAATATCCAATTTTATTTTAGAATTTAGCTTTATGTTATAATATTATTTCACTTCAGAATTCAATTCCAAATTTTATTTTATATCTTACTTCAGAATTCAAAAGAAATGATATGTTACGTCAGAATTGAATATCTAGCTCAACGTTAGAATATCTTACTTGAGTATTCTATACACAACTTTATTTTGTAATATATAGTTCAGAATTCAGTTAAATTATTATACTTCAGAATTTAATATCCAACTATCTTATAAGTATACTTCAATATTCGATACTAGACTGTGACAGAATATAACTCGACTGTATATGTTCCGTGAGATTTTAAACGTACCTAACGTGCACCATTAGAAATGAAAGTCGACAGGAGACTGTTAATTTTATTTTTCCGCATATCCTATTACATGACATCGCTGTCAACACTAGCATTTTACTGCTTAGTAGTTTGCCATTGCTTTCTGGGCGGCCGGCTCACATATCCCGCAAGTAACGGGCGAGGCAAGAATCGCTATCGATTCTCGGTCAGCTGCGTTTGCCTACGTGGATAAACGGGATTACGGAGAAAGTCGCTAAATTCTGGGCCAGGGAGAGCGAGACTTTCAATACCAGGCTTAAATTCAAATCTTAATTTAGCTAAATGTTATGTTCATTACTGCCCATTATAAACTCTAGAGAGTTAATGAGTGTTTATTTATATGGCAGTGTGAACGTCCATCTTGGTTTCCTTCATATGTATTTTTTCTGCATAACATGAATCAATTGTCACTCAACAGCAACCTCAAATAATGGAAATGCCAACAACAGCATACCTGAAATCTATGGATGCTCATTTGTATCAGTATCAAATTCAGAAGCAGATGGAGCTAATGGAGGTAGGTTGAAATAACATTTCGTTTCTATTTTACAGTTTAGCTGACTCTTGTGAAGATTTTTTTTTCAGGTTTTGGGTGTTATATGTGAAAGACAGTTGCTAATGTTTCTCTTTATGCGTGTTTTAGTGTTCTTAATAAATTCCACATTTCAGTGTTCCAAGTGCTAATCTATCAACCTATGCCAGCACTAAATCTCCCTATCTCTAAATTTCTCCCATTCTCCCACGGGTAATCTTCAACCATTATTTTGTTCAAAATGTTTCGAAAATTACATTTGTATCCCTTTATGAGCAGCAATCTGCTTTCGTAAACTTCTCTTCTGAAGTACTTTACTACTTATCTTCAGTATTCTTCGAACGATTGCGTGATGGTTGATTAATTGATTAGATGCAGGGATGGTCTTATCGCCTTACGAAATTAACCATTAGTGATGGGATTCCCTACAAACCACAGCTAGATAGATGTCGGCTCTTTGTTTCATCGGTATAAAATAATGCACAAGTCTATATCGCTGTAGAATGCAGTCTTTACTAAACTTATTCTCCACTCTTTCCCGATGTTTTTTTTTCCCCATGTGCTTTTATCATGAACTCCATGTGGTAAAATGTCTTAATGTTTTTGTGCTACAATATTTGCTTGTACTAACCATTTTAAAATGGAAGAACAATAATTAACAATTTCTGTGATTAATCAGAATTAAAATATGATGAGTAAATATTTGTAGATCTCCATATAATGCCTTGAACAGTTTGAGATTTGTGTTATAATTTTTTAATGTACTAAATGTTTCAATATTAGTTTGTTTTTTGTTATTCCTATCAGAAAATGGAAGAGATGATTCGCAGGGGACAAGTAAGACCAAGAATTTCTTTTTCAATGTTCATCATTCTCCTCAACATTCTTCTTCTTCTTCTTCTTCTTCTTCTTCTTCTTCTTCTTCTTCTTCTTCTTCTTCTTCTTCTTCTTCTTCTTCTTCTTCGTCTTCTTTCTAATTTCATGATGATCATTATTATTATTAATCTGTTTTCCATTTCTGCTGCTGCTGCTACTACTACTACTACTACTACTACTACTACTACTACTACTACTACTACTACTACTACTACTACTACTACTACTACTACTACAACAACTACTACTACTACAACAACTACTACTACTACTACTACTACTACTACTACTACTACTACTACTACTACTACTACTACTACTACTACTACTACTACTACTGTTTCTAACACTACTACTACTGCTTCTGCTGCTGCTATTACTGTTACTTTACTACTGCAACTGGCGACTTTGGCTTATGGCGGAGGAAGGTCTCTCATATCTTATCAGATCAGCAACATTTGAGTAACAACACTTTAAGTATATATACCATGTTTTAAACCTAATCATTAGAAAAACAGAAATCGCGTAAATAGGGGGTCCATCGGCTGGATTTTTTTCAGTAGGTTTTTTTTTTTCTGTAACATCTAGTAACTTTATAACAGCCATGGCCACTAACCTCTTCGCTGTTCTGATAAATCGTTAGAGCAGCAGTTCCGGTTAATAGGCTATGTTGCACCATCCACCATAACTGAAGAACCCGTCGAAGAAACAGGTTTGTACTTCACACGCTCAGTGCAAATATGAGGCGCTTTTAGTGCGCTAAGTTTAAACTGTTTCTTGTTGCACCTGCATAGACGGGGTAAAGATTTATTGCCAACGCCTTGTACTGCCAATAGATGTTGTGTGCTGTGTGTTGACACATCACGAATTGCACCAAGACAAGTTATAATTCTTGTTTAGTTTGGTTTCTTTTGGTTTTGTAAAGCATCACTTGCATTGCGCATAACTCTATATTTGGCCCGGTCACATTGCATAAATCGTACAGTGCACGACCTCAGGTGAACCGATGATGATTCTCTTGTGTGTACATCACATGTTATCGATAATCATTTTGTGGCTTGATTTTATCATTTTGAATCTGTCTTGACGGCGAGTTATTCGGCTAGTCGTTCCACTGCAACTGCAGGGAACATTTTAACCGTGCATACAGATTGTTCTTGATTTTGGCCCTTACTCGAGAATGCTAGACGCCCGATCCACTTTTCACGGAACTAGGATGGAATATACCAACCCCGGACTGCAGATTTTGTGACATCTCAAACCGTGATCCGTTCGCGGTGAACTTAACTGATGTGGTGCTATGGGATGATTGATCGTCCTACTCGAGTTCCCATATCTTATATGTGGTCGAAATGTTCTCATTGCAAAATGTTGTCTCAATTAAAATATCAATACAGTATTTTTCCCTAAGCAACCTCCTTTAATTTGATGTATAATACAACATGTCTGCTACCATATTAACAACGTTTAGGTCATAACTGTCATAACTCCTACTTCCAATTTTCCGCCACATAATTTTGTACAGCCAAAACCTACTTTTGTTTGGCACTGAATCTGGTAGGTCAGAGGTGGGGGTCGTATCTGTAACATCGTTTCCTGTGGCTGCAGCTTGCACGACTTAAGACTGAAATTATAGACTACACAGATAATTTCAGTGTTTATGCTTTAACCTATTACCACTGTCATGTGAACATATCTCCAACTTGTCCTACAGAATGTCAGCGAGAAAAGGCCAGAAGAGATCATTGAAAAAGCTGCAGAAATGGCGCCTGCACATACATCAACTGATGTTGACAAAAACGTGAGGTTTCTTAGTTCTGTTTATCGTATGTTTGTAAATCATGCTGTCGTATTATTATTATTCCTTCTGGTGTACATTGACCAGCACCTTGCCGTCTTGATAAACGATAGTTTGTAGAAACGGTGTTATACCTATCCAGTGTACAACATCTTGGCTGTATGTAGAGACCATGTGTTGCTCATGCAGGGTGATCCCTCTCTCGCCTGGCTATTTACTCCAGAGGAAAGGTCACACAATACGTCTGGAACAAGTCAAGCTGCCAATCAGCATAGCAATGTTCTAATTGTCCGCCTGTCGGACCTGTGATCCTAAGCCAGTTGCCGATCAAGACATAAGGCATAGTCTGTCCTGCCATGGCATTTAGTCTTTACGTTGCATTTCCTCGCACTAGAATGGGGATCTGTACCCTCCCAATTACGCTCCTGCGCCCGAAACTGTTGGCACAATATGGGGTGTCGAGTTTGGTGAACGCTGCCCAACATTCGATGCTAACAGATAGCGTGGTAGCGTCGTCTACACTCATAAGGTCGCTCAGTCATATCTGACTAAGACCTGACTTTAGCGTACATTAAGAAGAAATAATCTTAAGCAATTGTTAAGTGGTTTCTTGGAAAAACTACCTAAATCGGAGATTGGCCTGGAAAAATGATGTCTCCATTGTATGAACGTGAGTAGACACATTAGTGTAAGACATGTCATGACTACATATAATCTAGAGATCTGTGCACAGCTTCAAGTGTCCCACATAACCGTTCACACTTTTCCAGTCCCCCCATTCCCATCAATAATGATGCACGTACTCACGCACCTTACCTGCCAGCAATCATAGTTTTACCTTTACCTGACTCATTTAATCACATTGTGCTTTACTATTTTCTCTACTTGGTCTAAGGTTAGTTTCCTGTGCTCGGCAGGCTACACGAAGAAATGGCTGACCTTTGTGAACCTTTCCGTCTTGACTTTCTCTTACCCGCTTCGTTACCTGGAGCAGAGTTTTACTCTTTGAATATCTCTCCTGGGCATTGGGTTAGAGTCTGTTAACTGATTCAGTGTCGCAGAATAATATATCGCCAAATGTGACCTGCCATGTGGACAGAAGGACTATATATCGACATACTAGGGTCGTCGTGTTATTTCTGTTGTTTCGTGGTATCTTCGGCAGTTTCAATGCTCAGTGAACTGAAATGTACATGATAATACTTGTTCACTTGATTGTGTACCATGTTTGGTCCAAACGTACTGTTTTGTTTGGCATTATATCTGTTAATATTGAAGTATCTAAAAGCCGTGGGGTAAACATGACCACCCTGGACCTAAACCCTGTCAGTCTCTGTGTGTTGTGGGGTAAACATGACCACCCTGAACATAAAAAGTGTCAGTCTCTGTGTGTTGTGGGGTAAACATGACCACCCTGGACCTAAACCCTGTCAGTCTCTGTGTGTTGTGGGGTAAACATGACCACCGTGGACCTAAACCGTGTCAGTCTCTGTGTGTTGTGGGGTAAACATGATCACCGTAGACCTAAACCGTGTCAGTCTCTGTGTGTTGTGGGGTAAACATGACCACCCTGGACCTAAACCGTGTCAGTCTCTGTGTGTTGTGGGGTAAACATGACCACCCTGGACCTAAACCCTGTCATTCTCTGTGTGTTGTGGGGTAAACATGACCACCCTGGACCTAAACCGTGTCAGTCTCTGTGTGTTGTGGGGTAAACATGACCACCCTGGACCTAAACCCTGTCAGTCTCTGTGTGTTGTGGGATAAACATGACCACCGTGGACCTAAACCGTGTCAGTCTCTGTGTGTTGTGGGGTAAACATGACCACCCTGGACCTAAACCGTGTCAGTCTCTGTGTGTTGTGGGGTAAACATGACCACCCTGGACCTACACCATGTCAGTCTCTGTGTGTTGTGGGGTAAACATGACCACCCTGGACCTAAACTGTGTCAGTCTCTGTGTGTTGTGGGGTAAACATGACCACCCTGGACCTACACCTTGTCAGTCTCTGTGTGTTGTGGGGTAAACATGACCACCCTGAACCTAAACCGTGTCAGTCTCTGTGTGTTGTGGGGTAAACATGACCACCCTGAACCTAAACCGTGTCAGTCTCTGTGTGTTGTGGGGTAACTATGACCACCCTGGACCTAAACCGTGTCAGTCTCTGTGTGTTGTGGGGTAAACATGACCACCCTGGACATAAACTGTGTCAGTCTCTGTGTGTTGTGGGCTAAACATGACCACCTTGGACCCAAACCATGTCAGTCTCTGTGTGTTGTGGGCTAAACATGACCACCCTGGACCTAAACCGTGTCAGTCTCTGTGTGTTGTGGGGTAAACACGACCACCCTGGACCGACACCGTGTCAGTCTCTGTGTGTTGTGGGGTAAACATGACCACCCTGGACCTAAACCCTGTCAGTCTCTGTGTGTTGTGGGGTAAACATGACCACCCTGGACCTAAACCGTGTCAGTCTCTGTGTGTTGTGCGGAATCTGACCTGGTTACATGCTTTTCTGTAGATGTGAAGTTTCAGACCTCGTTCTTGCACACCCCGCTGGTTTCTAGGCTTGCAATGGGAGAGAAGAGCACTACAACAACATCCCCATGGAGACTGAATTTTGGTAGTTCACTCCCATAGACTGCCAGAGTAACTAACAGCGACTGCCTGAAAGATGATAAAGAAACATTATATTCAACAATAAGAATGAGACAAACAGCTTTCTTTGGTCATGTGATGAGAAGTGAGGCATTGGAGAACGTAGTGACGGCTGGAAAGATTAAGGGGAAGAGAGACAGGGGCAGATCAAGATAACTCATGCTGGATATACTGAGACGGTGGCATGGAGGAATACCATCAGCAGAGTTGATCCAGAACACCAAAGACAGAGACCTGTAGAGCCATGGATGCCTAAGCCAGCTGGCAGAGCTTTTGATGATGAGACTCCCATAGAATGAAGACCTCTGTGGGAATCAGACGACCTGAATGCCAACCCAACGGACTTAAGATTTGAAACTCAGTCTTCCAGAGGATTACAAACAACGACAATAACAACAATAAGAAAAGAGCGAGAACAGGAACTATTTTGGTATCCCGTATCCACATGTGGTTTCATTTACCATCTTACGATGCATGTGTTGTTTATTCTCATGAAAGGCCTTGTCAGAAGATGAAATCAAGGAAAAACTCAAGGGAGAAATGAAAAGAGTGTTTGTAAAAGAACTTATGCGTCGACAGAAGGCGTCAGGGACGTTTGAAATAACAGAGGGGACTGTGAAGCCGTTTCGACAGTACGATGCTGGAGACCCAGTGGCTGCCTGGTACGTCAAGAACCGAGGGACGGACGTGGTGGGTCACTCCTGGGATCCTGAGTATGACTGTGAATATCTGCGTGCCGCTATGAAGGGACTAGGTAAGTTAGTATTACAGATAATATCTAATTAGTAGCAGTTTCATAAAAGACAACTTGTGGGTAGTAGCTTTATAAATGACAACTTTGTAGTAGTTTCATAAATGACAACTTGTGAGTAGTAGTTTCATATATGACAACTTGTGAGTAGCAGTTTCATAGATGACAACTTGTGAGTAACAGTTTCATAAATGACAACTTGTGAGTAGCAGTTTCATAAATGATAACTTATAAGTAGTAGTTTTATAAATGACAACTTATAAGTAGCAGTTTCATAAATGACAACTTGTGAGTAGCAGTTTCGTAAATGACAACTTGTGAGTAGCAGTTTCGTAAATGACAACTTGGTAGCAGTTTCATAAATGATAACTTATAAGTAGTAGTTTTATAAATGACAACTTATAAGTAGCAGTTTCATAAATGACAACTTATGAGTAGTAGTTTCATAAATGACAACTTGGTAGTAGTTTCATAAATGACAACTTATAAATAGTAGTTTTATAAATGATGAATTATGGATAGTAGTTTTCATAAATGACAATGTGTATGTAAAAGGGAATACATGGAGAAGTGGTGGGCAAATAGAGACAAATAGCGATACAATTTGGAAGATAAGACCAAGAGATGAATGCACAGTTGTCTGTCAGAGTGTACATAAAAAGGAACACACGTAAAGTGCTGGAGAAACATTACAGTCGCTTTATTGTGGAGGCATTGATTGATTGATGATTGATTGATTGATTGATTGATTGATTGATGATTGATTGATTGATTGATTGATGATTGATTGATTGGATACGGAGAGGATTATACGCAAGGCTGAGACACGATATTAATTGGGAAGGTTCTTCGCCTACCCGCGTGTCAGCCATTGGACAGGCATGAATCTGGCTATGAACGGAGGGCTGACCATTATCTCCACAGTAATGAAGTCTGCCGAAGGCTGAATACATTGCACGCTGCGAGGTATCAAGATAGACATGGCAATTCTTTATTCTGAAGGTAGTTGATCCACACCCACGTCTTGCACACCCTGTATGGTGAGCTCACAGCATTCTTCTTCTCCTGCCTTTGATCCCCCTTTGGAGAATAGGCCATCAATCAACACACGCGCAGCAGTCGTATCTGTTGCTGATTCCTGCAGCTCCCTCTGTCTGCTCCCTCTGCCTGCTTCTTTTGCCCTCTATTCCTCCATTGCTGCATATGTTCTCAACCAACTCACCCCAAGGCTTCAATCTTTAGCAACCCCGTGCAGCTTCCCCCATGCCCTTCCCATTTTGTTCATTTATGTATGAGTATTTGGGTCTTTAGGTTAGCGGGGAGGGGTATCCCCTATAAAAGGAGATGTAAGACGCCTCCTTTCCGCCGTTGATCTACTGGAGCAAGGTGGTGTACCCGTTTAGCTCCCCCCCCCCCCCCCCCCCAACCCCTCAGTAAGGATTACTTGAAGCCATTGAAGCAAGTGGTGGATAGAGTGTGAGAACAGCCGATAGATTGTTGTTCGTTATGGTCTGCACTCTGCGACGATAGGCAAATGATCTCATCAGTAGAGACAATGGCTATGGCCACATTCTAGTACTGTACAGTCACTGCCAAGAAGAAAGGCAATGGCAAACTACCTTCTGAAAAACTTGCCAAGAAACCTTAACAACCATGATAGTAAACCTAATTTTTTTTTTAAAGAGATCTGGTGGTGAGGCCGCCAGGTCAGGCAGATCAGATAACACTGGGAAATAGTTTGACACAGGGGCCAGTACTAGTAGTCGTGATGGCGGGGTTATTCCTGACGGTGTTACCAAGGAAATCCCCTGTGTCAGACTAAGAAGGAGTGTGAGACTAGTAACGTGGAATGTGAGAATTATATATGCGGGAACGCTTAAGATGGTTTGTGATGAGACTGAGAGGTTAAATATTAACATTTTAGGAATTAGTGAACATTGCTGGAGAGGCAATGGATATTTTACAACCTTTACAAGGAAGTCTGTTCTATATTCTGGTAGAGATGTCAGAGGCCAGAGCGGAGTGGCATTTTGTATAGATAACATAACTGCAAATCTTTAATTGGATATAACCGGACTAGTGATAGAATACTCACAATCAGATTTAAAGGCTATCCAAAAAACACAGCTCTCATACAGATTTATGCACTTACTTCAACAACAGAGGAAGACGACATTGAGGATTTTTACAGCATACTACGAGACACATAACATAAAACTGGTAATAATGACATTGGGAGATTTTAATGCAAAAGTGGATACAGGAAGAGCTGAACATGAGAGACAAGTTTTATGAAATTTTGGATTGGGAAATAGAAAGGATGCAGGTGACAAATTAATTGAAATTTGCACAGTAAATAAGTTAACGATAGCCAACACACTTTTTAAACAACACCCAAGAAGAATCTTTACGTGGAAGTCCCCGGACAGTACTACCAAACAACAGATAGATTATATTTAATACAAGAAGATAGAGATCAAGCATAACATCGGCAAAAACCTTACGAAATGCAGACTGTGATACAGATCATCAGTTATCAGAAGCAGATGTGAAAGTAAAACTCATAAAGCGTACCCGAGGACCAAGGCCAATTCATTTTGATCTCACAAAAATACCAAATGCATACAACTTAGAAGTGAGGAATCGTTTTGGGGTTTTGATGTCTACACAGGAGGAATTGACACCTGATGAATTGGCAGTACAAGCTAGAGATATCTTGAAAACTGCATCCAAAGATTTGATTCCGACCATGAAAAAGCAACATAAGCCATGGATTACATCAGACACGTTAGAATTAATAAAACAACAAAAGGAACTGAAACAGAAAGGAGGTGAATCCGATAACAGCAGGATGTGTAATTCTTTAACTCGAGAAATAAGAAAGAATACAAGAAAGGACAAACACCAATATATACAAGATTGCTGTACCAGAATAGAGCAATATCATAAAACTGGAAGAGATTACGAAATGTTCAAACAAATGAAGTTATTGACAAGAAATTTTCAACCTCAATTAAATGTTATCAATGACAAGTTAGGAAATACCTTACCAGAATCTAGATATATTCTAGAAAGATGGCAGGAATATTGCAGTAGAATGTATGATATGAATCACTACGAGGATATGAAGAAGAACTTATAGAAGCCGTAAGATTAGCCCCTTTGAACAAATCACCGGGACAAGATGAAATACCAAATGAACTAATTAAAGCAGCAAGAGAAGTAGGATCATCATGGCTACATAGACTATTCAGTCATGTTTGGGTGGGACAGCAGTCACCATGAAACTGGGGAAACGCCATAATTATCCCATTTTGGAAAAAACAAACACAGCAAAGGAGACTGCACACAATACTAAGGCATTTCCCTTTTGATTCATACTGGGAAAATATTTTGCAAAATTCTTGAGAACAGATTACGAACTACTATAGAACCCCAGCTAAGCGAAACACAACTTGGATTTAGGAAAAACATATTATACACAGATGCCATTTTTGCTCTTAGACAACTTATAGAAAAATCAATCGAATTCAATGAAACACTCTAGCCTTTGTCGACCAAAATAAAGAATTTGATAGAGTAGATAGAAACAAGCTGTGGGAAATCCTTAAACAATATGGAGTCAGTACTCATCTAACAAACCTATGTAGAAGCTTATACAAAAACAGTGAATGCATATTGAGAGAAACTGGAGGACACTCAGAACCCTTCACCATAAGATCCAGAGTAAAACAAGGTTGTGCCCTGTCCCCTATCTTGTTCATAACATATAAAGACAACATATGTCAAGAAACCAGCCAAACAGAGACCGCAAGAACACCGCTTGACGAGAACACAGAAGAAGAACCATCTGCAAATTAAACCATTAGAAAACTCCTGTTTGCGGACGACCAAACACTAATAGCAAAATCAGAAGCCTAATTACAAGACCACATGAATAGTCTAAACGAAATGTGTAGGGAACATAACATGAAAATTAGCACAAGTAAAACAGAGAATGTGACTATAACTAAAGAAGAAAAAACAACAACAATTCACCTAAACGAACATCCCCTGAAACAAGTAAGATGTTTAAGTACCTAGGAAGTATAATATCATCAAATGGCAAATCAGAAGACGAGATCGAAAATAGATGCAATAAGGCAAACCAACTCATTGGACAAATGGCACCAATACTAAAGAACAAACATATATCAATAGTTACTAAGAAAGCACTTTACAACACAGTCTTCTTACCAACTCTGTGTTACCAATGCCACATCTGGACAATGACAGAAAAAGAGAAAAGAATAATCACAACAACAATAATGAGATTCCTGAGAAGAATACTTAACGTATCAAGAAGAGATAAGATCAGAAATGAAGAAATCAGGACTAAGTATGGGTTGTAGCTGCGCTATATTTTATTAGAAGGCAGCAATTCAAATGGTTTGGCCATGCAAGTAGGCTACCAACTAATAGTATACCACACCCTTCAAAATACATTTGGGAAGGATTTAGAGAAGATAGTCGCTGTCAAGCTGCAAGAGTTTTTGGAAAGCGGGAAGCTTCTTCCAAGAGGCCTGGGGAGCTACAGGCCAGGAAAAGATACCTGGTCAAATGCAGCCACTTTTGCCTTTGATGTTTATGAGGGGTTCCAGAGTAGACAGGAAACGATGGCGGTAGCGCTTGATCTCGAGGATGCGTACAATAGAGTTCGATATGATATTTTGATGACCGCACTGATGGAGAAGGGGGTCAATCCCTGGTTGGTGAACTGGATAGCAGCCGTCCTGCACTCTCGTCGGGTTGCTCTCCGTCTGGGCGCATGGACCTCAGAGCCACATATGTTAACCCTGGGACTGCCACAGGGATCTTTAATGTGTATACGAGCAAGATTGCAAACCTAGAAGCACCAGGGGTTGGAAGAATACTAACATTTGCAGATGATATTCTTGCATATAGGCAGGGGAGAGATAGGGAGCAAACAGCCCAGGAGTTACAGGCGACAGTAGATAAAGTGATTGACTGGTGCACAGAAATGAGTGCTGTCATCCACCCGGAAAAGGCGGCTGTTTTGTGGTGCTCTCTGGACAACAGGATTGTAAGAGCTGATGTCCCAAGCCTCGCGATAGATGGTAGAAATGTCAGCAGAGAGAACAAACTGAAGTATCTGGGGATCACATTTGACAGGAGCCTATCCTTCAAGGACCATGTGGAGACGGTCGTGACAAGATCTCAAAAGGGACTCAATGCACTTAAAACTATGGCTGCAATGGACATAGAGCAGAGAATGCTTTTCACACTATACCAGCACTTGATCCTCTCAGTAATTGATTATGGATTAGGTCTGCTCACTGTCTCAGAGAGTCAGCTGGTGAAGTTAGAGCGCATACAGAACGAAGCTATGCGGGTCATTCTGGGATGCACTAGAGACACCCCAGTAGTGTGTATGCGTTACATCCTTGGTCTGCCGACTGTTGCTGGTAGGCTCAAGGTGATGCAGGCGAAGGCATACCTCAGAGTAGCTGCAGATACAGACCACCCACTGCATGAGGCGCTGGACGCAGTTAAGGGTCAGCGACTGATTAGAGGGAAATCATGGATGGCTCAGGCGGAGGATACGATCAGACAGGTGTGCCCCTTGGGGAACATTAGGCGTGGAGAGGAGTGGGTCAGAGTGCCAGCGGAGCAGTCAGACTTGTGCAGAGTTATAATCACATTAAGCCGGGAGTGCAGGGAGTGGCCAGCATGGGCCACGGAAGTGGAAATCCAGCAACTAATTCAGGACAATGCTCACTCGAGTGATGTGATTATCTACACAGATGGTTCGGTGTCAAGAGGTGAGAGAAGTGGCTGGGGGTTCATAGCCAAAGCTAATGGTCGATGTTTGGGGCAGGAGAGCCTGGCATATGATACCACAACATCCAGCTTAAGAATGGAAGTGGAGGCAGTCACTGCGGCTCTCCGCTGGATGGAGAATACGACACACACACACACACACACATCGTGATTGTAACTGACTCAGAAAGCATGCTGACGAGGGTGAGGACGGGCAGACTTCGTGCGGAGTGGCTTGCTTCGCTTCGGAGGTCACGGGTGACAAGCATCGCCTGGATCTTTTCTCCGGGGCATGCCGGTGTGCTGGGAAATGAACAGGCGGACAGATTGGCTGGCTCTGCAGAACTTGGTGGAGTATTGATACATGACAAGGCAGACGTGGTTGCGGCCTTGTGGGAGCACGTGCACACCTCGGAGGAGCAAATGGATTACCATGGTCTGGCAAGAATGAGACAACGAGGAGTGACGAGGGGATCTGGCCGACGCTCAACGCTCAGAGGAAAGGCGAGACGGACTTATAATCAGATTGCTACTGGTACTATTAGTGTTGGAACTCTTCGCTGGCTGCTGAGGATGGGGACGGAGCACTTATGGGAATGCCCCGAATGCTGTAATGTCGATTCCTAAGTCAATCAATCAATCAATCAGTATACCACAACAAGCAATGATGTACAGACCAGATAGAAGCTGGGGAAGAGGCCGACCACGTAAATGACGGACGCAAATAATAACAGAGTCCATGGGAATATCGATACATGAAGTCTGGTATTTATTTGAGACTGTGACCATGAATCGTTCCTTAATTTCTCAGGTATCCTGCATTGTATTGATTTCCGTGTTTATTGGATGTTATGTTAAGCTTCAATGTCATTTTACCGATCAACAGATAATGACCTGCTTCTGCTCTGCTCCTCTAAATGCTCTCACATCACGTAGAATAATCTAAATTTCTTGTTGATACAGATGTGGTCAAATGTGGTTTTCTGCTTTGTGATCAGGTGAAGACCATGTTGTTTTGTGAATTCTAGATGCGGAAAACACGTCCGCCATTAACATACTGTTTCTCTGCGCAGAAATTAGCAAACAGCTCTGTATTTTCGTTCATTAACCCATGTCCTTGTTGTCCCGTGATCTCATCAAAGCCCGTGTTATCCGATAACATCTTTGCATTCAGGTCACCAGTCAGAATACTGAAATTTCGTGTTTCTAGACCGCTTAAAATTCTTTGGAGTTTTGTGTAAAATTCCTCCTTAAACGATCCATCCGTGCAATTTGTGTGTGTGTAACATGGGATTTCCTTCATGTTTACTTTCTTTCTTATGGTTCTAAATGTTAATATTATTCTCGAGGTCAATGTTATGCATGCTACCAGTATTTGCTGTGCTCTTTGAGATACCATTAGGGCTACTCCTTCGCTGTGGGGATTATTCTCTGTATGGCTTGAGAACAGCAATTTTTGACCTGTGCTTGATAACATTGTGTCCGCTCTTGCCCACGATTCACATAATGCCAAAATTCCAATGTCGTAGCGTTTCGTGTCCTCAATCACTTGTGTTGTCGTACGCAATTCATACTTAGTTCTAGCAATCATGTGCCAATTCTGGAGATTCCCCTAAGTGAAAAAAGATCATCTGTGATACGGACTTCTTGAGGCTTTCTCTGCCTCCCACCATGTCTCTTCTAGAAGTGCTTCCTTTCCTCTAGACTGGCTTGGTTTTCTGTTTTCGTTATCTTTTGACTTGTTCATGATTGGTTGGATTTTGTGGCTAAAGTGTTTCTATGGGATGAGGAAGCCAGCCCCATGCCCAACCCTCCTGTGTCGACTCTTGCGACATGTATGGTATGCAACAGTTTGTTACAACTGTTTGCGCTTCCCTTAAGGTCCCAGTAACACGGGCGGTATCCTTCCCAGTCGCTTGTTTGTTACGATAGGCGTGATAGGTTGCAGTGTTACTATTCTTTGCTGTCCTCGAGGGTCATGTTAACACAGGGGAATCCCCCTTTCACGCCTCTTACGATATGCATGGTAGGTTGCTGTGTTACTATTCTTTGCTTTCCTTTAGGCTCCCGGTAACAAACAAGGGAGCTCCATTTATGTCATTCCCTAAATTATTCATCTCCGTCTCTAACTCTCTTGTCTATTGTTTTAGGTTCCCTTTATTTATTTTGATCTATGCGTTCCTGAAAAAAGGACCTTTAATACTTTAGTCTTACAATGATCAGTTGTTCTCAGTGAGCCTCAGTGTGTGTCCTATTCAGCGTCAACGTCTCACCTCATGATTGCCTATAATATATCTAGTTTGTCATAACTCCGAGTTTGTGATTTAGATATCACGATATGCCAGAAAATCTTAATAACTTCTGGTTATTAGTAGTAAAAGCACATTGAAACCCTCTTTGTCTGCAACGTGTCCTAATTCTATTACCTGTTGTGTTATTAAAGATGGCCGGTTATTGCTAAAGGCGGAGGATAGCCAGAGTTTCCCACTGTTAGCATCCTAACTTAATTAGGGATATGCCCTGCTATGTCAAGGTAAGGTATTAACTGCCATCTGCTTCTACAGGGACCAATGATGACGCAATCGTCCACGTGGTGTCAACCAGATGCAATCAGCAGAGACAGGAGCTGAAGGACACCTTCAAACTGCTATATGGTCGAGTATGTAGCGGGGTTACCCGAGTAATATTCTATCCACTGTTTATTCATTTATTGTATTCTCTTAAGTTGAAACATGCCAAGAAAACAATGCCTTCACACTTGCATAACAGATCACCCTTTACAGTACCTACACATATGTATAACAAAGGATCCACATGACTTCACACATTCCACACATAATACACGGTGCTCTTCACTGCACGGTAGCTAAATATGTAAAATGATATACGTTCCATTCACTCTACGTCACAGTGTCTACATATGCACATAATAGATTATTTACTTAACTTCACATTACCTGCACATTCAAGCAATAGAAGATCCACTCCACTTCGAAGGGTCGCTTACGGGTAATCGTCGGTCTCTGAACTTAGGTAGTCTGGGTTCGAATACAAGTGTGGATGTTTACACATTAGAACATGAAGATTATATAATGTACTCTGATCACTGTGTAGTGGATCGAACGCCAAGCCTTCTCGAGTGAGGGCGAAAAAGTGCGCACTAGAAATTCATTTCCAGCTGCAAATCGAGCAGTAATTTAAACTGTTGGAATTTAGACTACCCTGGAAAAGTTCCAAACTTAGAAACACTACCCGCAATAACAGAAATGCAAGATGTGTTGGCCGGTTTGAGATGCACAGTTGCATTTTCAAATGTTCTTGATAATTTATTTACATTTCTAAGTCATAATTGTTGAATCTGGCTCTCCTTGTAACCTCTGTTTATCTGCATTTTCAGATGTTCTTGATAACTTGCTTATAATGAAGCTTCATAATTGTTGAATCTTGCTAATGTAGCAACCAGTGTATATCTGAATTTTCAAATTAAATTAACTTGATATTTTAATGGCCTTCCTACTCTAAAGTAGTTTTTTGTTTCTTTGGCGCTCGCTCGCTTTGAACTCAAGCGTAGTCCATACACACTACTTCTAGTAGTGCTGGACTGAATTTTGCATGTGGATTAGCTTTCCATATTAAAAATGTCCCTCGCCACCAGGCGAACCCACTCCGACCTCAGAGATGCTTGCAATGTACATCACCAAGTCAAAGTCAACATTTTAGTCCAAGTGGACCGGTGAAGGGGTTGAACCCCTTACCTCGGCATCAGCACACCGGATGTTTCAGAAAACACGTTCTTATCCAATCGGCCATACTGACCTACTCCAAAATTGTTAAATCTGATTAATGTTGGAACCTTTCTATTGGAAATCTACCTGATCATAGGACATAAAACAGGAACAAATATAAACACGTGCTGACTACCCAGAATCTTTTTTTTTCGGGTCAGTTATCAAATGTAAAGAAAAGATTGACCGGTTTGATCATCTAGCTAGCGATAGTGTCTTGTAAAAACATTATCTAGTGATTAGCTGATGTCATGTGAATGGCAGGCAAAAGAAATCCAAGACTGACAATATGAAAGAATGGACATGCTTCAGCAAAGCCATAGTATTGTTGGGGATAATGAGCAGAGGAAGACTAGACACGACCTCATCAATCGTAGCAGCTTTATGGAAATGTATGAAGTAGGAGATTGACAAAAGATCGAGAATCTTCCCGTCGAGCGGTAATAAGAGGCGACAAACGACGGAAGCAGGGTGCCTTCCGCTTATTTTTTATACAATTGTATGAATGCGATGAATGAAACAGCAAGCTACTGAACGTAAACGTGCAATCACACAATGGCTTATGGGTTAGAAGAATAAAACGCTAGTTAAACTGCGCGGGGTATGCATTTCGTCCGAAAAGCCTATGTCGTTCTTCTTTACTAGACGTGGTTCAAAGTTTGTCATTACAACATCTTTCTTTCCCTTCTTGTATTCTAGCGTGTTGTCTATTTCTTCCTGCGTTGTAAACGTAAAATTACCCATATACTTTTAGACTGTTAAACACTGACTAATGCAAAAACGTGTTTTGGGGCTGGGTATTTGTATTATATCTCTCAAATTAATGCCATGATTGACGCTTGTTTATCAACTTCCTATAGGATCTGATTACCGATATCAAGTCTGAGCTTAGCGGCGACTACAAGGAACTTGTCATGGCCTTGTTCGTAGCTCCAGCAGAATACGACGCCTGGTGTATTAAAGAAGCCATCTACGTAAGTTCACAGTTGTGTTAACGAAGGCCCACCTAGCCCGCCATTAACCACTTGTTATGCATATATTTTCATGCCAGGGAGTCTCCGTGGCCAAGTGGTTACGCCCCTACCTCACGCTCCGGAAATTGTAGTTCGATTCCGACCAATGTCATTCGATTCACGAATACAATTTTCTCGGAGACTCATAGGAGTCGTCGCTGGAGCTACGGAGTTCGTGCTCTGTGAGACGATTTCGGCAGGTACAATTTTCCCGGAGACTCATGGGGGTGGTCGCTGGAGCTACGGAGTTCGTGCTCTGTGAGACGCTTTCGTCAGGCTGCTCTGCGGAAAAAGACTGGGTCATACGGGATACAATTCGAAGCAATGAAGTCGATCCTCTCGGCTTTAAAATCCTGTAAACTGTTTAACATGTCCGTGTGAGTCATGGTCTATTCCTCAATCAGTAAACACTATAACAGAGCTCCATCTCTGTTATAGATAGTTAGGGGGAAATATAGAAGGATTTGGGAAATGTCGCACCCGTGAGCACTATTGAAAGGGGAGTTGTTAGGGAAGCTCACGGATGACGTCAAGATATAAACAGTTCCAACTTGGCCTGTGGTCCGTCAGGGTGTGTTTTCATGAAATTATACCAAATTGTATTTCTGGATAATAAAAGCCGTGTACACTTATCCAAGGCTTCGGTGTCATCTCTTGAGTA